>JAOTQH010284289.1:0-10062 GCA_025631255.1 Cornus kousa
TGGTTCGACTTACCCGTCCAATAGCCCTATTTTACAATGATTCGTGCTATTGTGAAGAGGGTTGATTTATAATTGATAATCGATCCGTCGATCAATGTGTGTGTGACCTCAATTCTCCCTCTCTGCCTTCCTCTAATTCCTTTATCAGGTTTCTTATTGAACTCACAAGATAGATACATATATAGGAAAAATGGACCAACATAATGCAAGTATCAGTCCAAACACATCACACCCCACGTGCTCCGTCAAAATTAAAGGAAATTTGTCAACAGAAATCCTAGCCGTGGGTCCCACTAATCACATTTACCATTTCCTTGTTCTACAATTTCGTCCACCTGTGCTTATCTCTATTACACATAATATACATATATGTCTATAAAAAAAGTCATGTGGGACCCGCACTACATAACCAACTTTTCTTTTTCCTTCTTTCCACTTCGGCTGCTCACCTTCTTTAGCAAATGACACAATATATATATATATATATATATATACAATGTAACCAAAGTCAACAATTCCAACCTATTAATATCACAGGTGGGACCCGCGCCATTATCATTTTTTTTTTAACAAGGCAAACATACAAGCCAAAGACACATTCAGAGAAAGAAACAACACAATCTCTAATGCGAGGCAAACATTTGAACCAAAAAACCAGGCAAGCCATGAAAAACATGGCTGCCCACCGAATTCGCATATGAAACTTTAGCAATAGCATGAGCCAACCTGTTAGCTTCACGACAGACATGAGCAAGCTGAACCCAAGAAAAAGCATCCAAAAGCTGTTGAATATCAAAGACCAAAACAAATATGGCAGCAAGACAAGGACGCAACTTCCGCACAGCATCATAAAGAATTAGAGAATCACTAAAACCAAAGTGAATAAGCTCGGACATATGTTCAAGATGGAAATTTTGAGGGGCATATTGCTGTAAGCTCTCCAAAGATGGCACCCACGAGTCATTCCAAATATGAATTGATCTACCATCACCCACAATCCAACGAAGGCCCTTTTTAAGAACAGGTTTAACCGACCATATACTTCGCCATGCCCACGAAGGGTTGGACCCCAATCTAGCTGCCATGAAAGAACAATTACAGAAATACTTGGCCTTAAACAATTGAAATGCTAGACCCAAATGATGGACTTCAAAATTCCATGCGTGTTTTGCAAGCAAAGCAGAATTAAACGCGTGCATGTTTCTAAATCCTAAACCGCCAGCCTTCTTGCTCAGACACAAATATCCCAGTTAGACCAATGAACGAAAAAAGAATCATGCTTTTTGCGCCACCAGAAGGATCTAATACATTGCATAATCCTTTCACACATAGAAATAGGCAATCGGAAATAGGACATAACATATGTTGGTAAAGCACTTAGGACAGCTTTAGTAAGGACTTCCTTACCACCTTTCGAAAGAAAGTTTGACCGCCAAGCATCCAAACGACTTTGAACATTTTGTAAAACAAACTTAAAGACATCATTTTTGGAACGACCAATAAGCGCAGGCAAACCTAGATAATAAGCTGTCAAGCCTTCTTCCCCAATGCCCAAAAGATGGAGTGTCGAGCAGTATCGGTGTTGTTGGAGAAGAAGATAGATGATTTAGAAAAATTCACCATTTGCCCGGAGGCACGCTCATAAGCCAGAAGGATATGCTTCACTGATAGCACTTTTGAGCATGTTGCTTGGTAAAAAAGAATAGAGTCATCGGCGAAGAACAAATGTGATAAGGAAGGGGCACCGCGGCAAATCTTAACACCAGTTAAAACTTTCATTTGCACTGTTTTGTGAAACACCTGGGACAAGCTTTCTGCACATAAAATAAATAAATATGGAGATAGAGGATTGCCTTGTCGCAACCCTCGGGAGGGCTTAAAAAAACCCACCGGATGCCCATTAAGGACAACAGAGAAAGATATAGTGGAAATATAAGCCGAAAGCAAATGAATCCAATGAGGATGGAAGCCCAACCGCTTTAGCATAGAAAATAAAAAAGGGCCATTCAATTTGATCAAAGGCTTTGCTCATGTCCAGTTTCAGTGCTAAAAAAGAATTTTTCCTTGCCCGTTTATTTTTTAGATAATGGAGAACTTCATGGGCCATGAGAATATTATCTGTGATATTACGATCCGAAATAAAATCACTTTGAGTGTCTACAGGAAGCAATCACAGATTTATTTCCTTCCTTGTCTCATCTTTTTTGGCTGCCACCTTCTCTTTTCATTTCCTTATCTCTATGTCTTCATTCAATTCACCTAACAACATAAAAAAAAGTATATATATATATATATATATATATATCAAAGCAAAAAAATCAAATCAATCTCTCACTATTTTCGACTAGCAGCCCATTCTCTTCATCAGACAAGATACAAATCATAGATAGCAATATAACAAAAGTAATTCAACCCATCAAAATCATCTAGTAGGTAAATCTCCAACCATAATTAAATATTTAATTATGATAACCAAAATAGTAATAATAATAATAATAATAATGAGTAAATCTAAAAAAAAAAAAATCAGGTTATCACAATTCACCTAGGGAATAGTACCCGAGGTAGAATTGTTCACCTCAGGGATCGTGCTTAGGGTAAAAAAAGAAAAGATATTTCATAGTTTGTTCCGAACAAGGAAATAGGGGGCAACTAATGGGGGAAAAGTAACCTTGAGTTTGACCTGTCATCTTGACCAATTAGTTCCCTTTGACTCTCTTTTCATGCAAAAGGGGATAAGAACAACATACGATAATGAGGAAGCTATTATCATTCAGTTTACGAGAAATAGGAGAGATCCATTAAGGAAGATAAACCAGATCTCCCTAACCGACATCCCCACAAAAGACTGGATCTCGAGGCAACCTTAAATGCAATAGAGAGCCATTGAATAAGGTATGAGAATAAAAAACTCTTACACATTTAATACAAAATTAACTTTTCTATTATATGAGCCCAAACACTGACTTGATCGTGGGAGGGTCCTTAGCCCGCACCCCACCGGTGCCATCCGAGGTGACATAATCTCCATTATTTTGCACGTATACGTCATCATTTCAAGTCGCACTGATATTCTCTTCAACAGTTATCTTCAGAGTTCTGATTAAAGAATTCAAAATTGTTCTATTGCTAAATTATCCCAAATCCTAAAATAAACAAAAGTTCAATAATCATGTAATGTCAAATGCCAAACAATTTTTACTATGATAATGATAGATCTTCAAATTTGAACTAATCGCTCAATCAACATGAGTTTGCATAAAGCTAGCTATTAGCATTATTACATTCGACTGATGTATTATGTCTACATAATCAAATAGTAACTAACTTACTAATGACCCAATAGCTTGTAGAAAGCATCCAAAATAAAATAATAGCACGAATACATATGATCCTCAATGGCATTGAACCACCTTCTTCGCCAATACGGATTGATAGCCAGAACAGAAGCCAACGCCAATAAGAACATAATGTACGACACGGAAAATGTAACATAAAAAGCCTCTCGGTCGATTTCATACCATTTTTCTTCTGAAAATGTTGTTGGTGAGATTGGAGGCTGAATAATGGTGGTACAGTTTTTATGTAGTGGTGGTCCACAAAGATAAGGATTTCCTTCATAACTGCTCTCATCAAATGTCCCAAATTGTGCTTTCCTGTCAGGAATTTTACCTGATAAATTGTTGTAAGCTACAGAGAAGACTGCCAGAAAATTGAGATCAATCAGCTCTATAGGGATCACTCCCCTCAACTTATTGTAAGAAAGGTCCAAGCTCTCTATTTGAGCCAGGCTAGAGAATGTTCTCGGGATATTTCCTTTTAACTGGTTGTGAGACAAGTTCAATGCATGAATCCAAACTAGCTCTCCTAGCTCATGTGGGATTTCACCTGTTAGGTTGTTGCATGACAAATCCAATCCTGACATGAAGTTTAGGATATCACCCTTGTAGGAGCTAGCCCTTCTTTTTGTAATAAACTCGGCTTCAGCTGGTACATTATATACATCATCTGCAGAGTCTGTTTTCAATGTTCTCACCAAGAGACTTCCATACCTATCAATTGTGTGCTTATTCCATGTAAGATAAACGGCCTGTTTAAACACGCGGTCATTTGGACCTATCTTTCCAAAAGAGATATTATTGATGCAACGAGGTATTGATCCAGAAAAAGAGTTGTAGGAAAGATCCATGAGGGCTATCTTATTCAACTTACACAATTGATTCGGAATTAAACCGTTCAAATGGTTTCCCCTCAACAGAAGTATTCTTAAGCCAGAGAGTGAACTAATCCCATTGGGAATATTGCCAGATAAGTTGTTATCTCTAATATCCAAAGTGAACAGATATGAGGAATTGAGAAAAGCATTTGGTATTGGTCCTGTGAATTTGTTTGCCTGAAAATAAATGTGCTCTGGTGGGTTTGAGCAAGAAGGTAATGATCCTGAAAGAGAGTTGTGAGAGACATCCAAAACCCCATATACAGCTAGTTCACATGGCAACTGGCCTTTGAAAGAATTATTTCGCATGATGACTGTAAACAAATTTGTCATATTACTTATCCAGCTAGAAATCACACCTGAGAAATAATTGTTGCTAATGTCCAACACAATCAGAGAGCTATCCGAAATTGTGTTGGATAAAGTTCCTGAAAAATTGTTGTCATTCAATTGCAGAACCATTAGGCCAGTCAAATTGAAGTGTGTTGAGAGTATTTGGCCATGAAATTTATTTCTCGATAAATTCAGAATAAACAAATTGATGCAACCTGAAATGAGTTCCTTTGGTACTTCTCCAGAGAACATGTTAACAGACAAATCCAATATCTCTAAGTTACTCATGTTGCAAAGTGATGATGGAAGAATACCTTCGAAAGAATTTCTGGATAAATTTAGATATGAAATGTATGGAAGCCTTCTTGAAATCTTTTCTTGAAGTTGCCCGTGAAAGTGATTGGCTGAGACATCCATCCAATAAAAACTCATGTTAAGGCGTGGAGGTAGATCAAATTGACCGGTGAGAGAGTTGTTCCTCAGATTCAGCACTTCAAGTCGTGCATTGTTATTAAGCAACCAATATGGGAATACTCCTTTCAAGTTGTTATGGGAGAGATCAACTACTCTTAACTTGAATTGGTGCAAGAGAAACTTGGGTATTTCACCAGTGAGCTTATTGAGGTTGCAGTTTGACAACACAAGAACTTTCAACTGAAATTTGGGAGTCCAAGTTGAGTAATGATCGGTTTCGACTTCCATTTTGTTTCTGGCTCCCATTAATTCAACGAACTCAAGCTTGGAATGATTAGCTAACGAGCTGAATGAGAATAAACCCTCAAAACGATTATTATTGAGATTGATGAATTCTAGAGATGTAAGGTTTGATATTATAAAAGAAATGTCTCCTGTGAATTGATTTTGAGAAAGATCTAACACTCTAAGGGATCTCAAAAGGCTCAAACATGGAGGAAGGATTCCATCCAATGTGTTTACACTAAGATCCAACTCTTGAAGGTTCCTTAGTTCACACAAACCTGCAAAAGAAGAAAACATGAAGCTATAATTTTTGTTTTGTCTCGCAATGATTTGATAAAGGTGGTCGGAAAAAGAAGATTCAACAAATACCTAATGAAGATGCTACTATATATAACAGCAAAGAACAAATGCAGTGTTTAAGTTTTACCTTGAATAGGCAATGTGTTGGTGAAATTATTATATGCCAAAGACAAAGCCTTGAGAGAAGTCAAGGCCCCTATTTGTGGGGGAATGTTTCCAGTGAAGCTATTAATACTCAGATCTAGAACCTCCAAGTTCTTGAATGAAATGAAATCTACCAAATGAACAATGTAGATATAGTGTTAAGAAAAGTCCTGAAAATGGTGTAACCTGTTATCTTTCTGTAGAACAAGCAAATATAAACCTATTTCCGAAATAAATTATCCTCTCAACTAATAAACTAGAAGGAAGATTCTTGTTTACCTTGGATTGGTAGCGTGCCACTTAATTGATTGTTTCTCAAAATTAGGGCCTCTAACTTGTGAAGGTTTGCTAATTCTGCAGCAAAGTGTGATACAGAATACATACGTAATCCAAAGCTAATATTTAGTTTGAGAACACATAATTTAATTTCAATAAGAGGAAGAGAAAGGAATAAACATTTGGAATTTTACCCAACCCTGAAAGTTGCAAGGCACCAATTCACATATATATATATATATATCTCTCTTCTGACCAAATAGAGCAGAAATATATATCAGAACATGAAAAGAAAGTTTCAAATAAACATACCTTTGTTCGAAAGTGGTCCTTCCATTTGATTGAACTCCATTGATAGAAATTTAAGAACTGGGAGATTACCCAAAGACTTTAGAACGTCTTTGTTGAAATGGTTGTATGCTAGATCCAGGTGCTCTAGCTTGCTCAACTTTGACAAGGTTTTGTAATCTGAGTAGAATTGAGGACATGATTAAAAATGATATGATTTAGCTTATTTTAGCATCCTGCTGGCCGTGGTACCAAAAACTAAAATTTGTACTATAAACATGTTCCAAGAGGTTTGAGACCAGGGGTCAAAATGGAATGGAAAATGAAATGAAAATGTTCCGAGAGGTTTGAGAAGAAAACATCTTCAAGCATTAGATCGAGTAGTATCAGTATCTCATCCGCCTTTTCAATAATTCTACATTTTTCAATAACACTCAAATAGTCAGTTGTGCTTAAGAGTTCTGAATATTTTTAGAGTTTCAATTATTCAACTAAGTTTTCAAGGCATGTCCTGTTTATTTTCTAACTTTAAAAAACATTCTAAGGGTTTGTTTGGTGGGGTTGATTTGGATGGATAGGAAGAGAAAAAAGAAAAGAAAAGAAAAGATAGTGTGGGAGTGTGTTTTGATATGTTAAGTGGAGAGAAAAGATCACCGGAAGCCACTGTAACTTGCAAAAATTATAGGAGACAACTCTCGAATCTTCAACAAGAAAAGAAATTATAAATAGGTATCCAAGCTTTTTACCTTGCACTGGAAGGGCATTGAACATGTTACGGCTTAGATCCAACTTCTCCAATTTCCTCAGCGATGATAACTCTGCCAAGTTAAATTAATTGAAACAAGAAGAGTAAAAAAATTGAATAGAAATTACACCCAAAAAAAAGAAAAAAGAAAAAAGAAAAAAAAGGTTACTGGATATTAGATGCTCCTAATAAATTATGTGAGCAGAACATGCCTTGGACAGGAAGAGGTCCTTCCAACCCATTATCACTGACATTCAAAGTTTTTAGTGACGAGAGTAAACCCAAAGGTTTTAAGATGCTGTTATTGAAGCTATTTCGAGCAACATTTAAGATCTCCAATTTCAACAACCTTTCAAAACCTGCAAAGAGATAATAATCACATCAAATGAAAAACAAAATCTCTATGCTTTTGTATAATTATAAGTTATCGCTATTGTGATATTCGGAAACTTAGAATTGGTGAATTGAATATGGAATTGAAGAAAATTATTATCATTTTCATACTTAAAAAAGCCGAACAAGTGAGGATCTGGTGGACCTCACGATGACTCAACGATTCCCCATAAAACTTTCATTAAGGTTTCCAATTTAAAAATATATATATATTTTCATCAAGGTTTCAAGTTATAAAAATGGATACAAAATGTTGTACATCTATTTTGGGGGACAGAGGGAGTATATCATAAAGCCACTAGCCTATTTGAGATTCTCTGTCTTTTCTTCTCTACCTGTTCCCCAAAGGAGAAGTTGAGAGTTTAACCCTGCATTTGCACAACCTACGTACTAAATTTCTCATGTGTCAAACACATATATCATGTTCAATCTAAGTGAAATAACAAAATATTGAAAAATTGAAAAACATGCGGATTATTTGAAATAATGGAAGGCTTTGATTTAAGATTTAGAACGAAAAATGAAATGGAAAAGGATTACATAAGTACGAAAACTTAAATTACCTTCATTCTCAACGCAACAATCAAAACTATTCCCAGATAAGTCAAGACTCAGTAGCTCTTCAAAAGGTTTAAATAAAGAGACGTTTAGACAATAAGACTGAAAATCAAAAAGCTGATATTGCTTTAGATTATCGAGAGTGATCTCCACCACTCTGCTTGTAGTGTGGTTGCAACCAACTCTCTCCCAATCACAGCATTCACTTTCTTTGTCATCAACCCATGAAGGAAGAAGCAAATCATGGCTTGTCTGATCATCATCACCACTGTTGAGACTCATGAAGAAGGCCTTGACTTGAAGCAAGCCAATCCTCTCCTCTTCAAGACAACCCTGCAGTCCATGATTTTGAACCAACACTATGAAAACCCATAACAATAACTTCACAAGCGGCCACCCCATTGAGATACGCAGTGAATGTGTGCGTAAGAATGGTAGTTCAAAAAGTACGATACTATATATATATATTTAGAGAGAGAGAGACACACACACTTTTAATCATCTATATAGTTCTTAGTCCTTCTAGGGGGGGTGGTCCAGCGAGCACCCAGAAAATTGTATGAGTGAGCCTGTCTTAAATAACAATACGTAAAATATAGACATTCTTGAAATTTTTAATAAAAAGTAGAGATATTTTCAAAATTTTCACTAAATTTATAAGTAATTTTGTAAATAAAAAAATTTCAATGAGGGCGACTGCCTCCACCAAGCCCTTCATGAGTCCGTGCATGAGAGTAGTAATATTTGACACTACACTTTAACACGACTCGAACACGATATGAAATAAATAGATTTGAGTTTGACTTTACAATATTCGTATCGTAATCACATGTGACAATCCAAATTAATACGCTAATTAAAGTATCGTATTCGTGTTTGACTTGTCAACTCATTTACAATTCATTTAATTAAACATGTCAGACAAACACATCTTATCTTTATAAAAAATAAATTAAATGAGTCTTGTTATATCATTTCATATAGTATTAAGTCTTCACTAATTTATTAAATGTATTATATTTGTCCAATTTTTTAACATAAATAATAAATAATCTAAGTCATTTACCCATATAACCAAGTACAAATACTTTAGCACAACGCAAACACAAACCACCAGCTCTAGTCCTTTCGCAATCAATTCACAAACCACTACCTCTATTCCTGTCGCAATCAATTCATTTATAACTAGGGACAATTGACAAATTGGACATGGAACGCGTGGAAAAAAAGGTGGATAATAAAGAGAAAAGACGAGAGGAAAGAAGGGGGAATGAACCGGAATCAAGTCTTTCCTTCCGTGTATAATGGTCAATAGAAATGGAGAGAATATTGGGTACCTCTTCTATATAAGTCTTTCCTTTCGCAATCAATTCATTCATTCATGATACTTCAGTGGGCCCAACAAGATATTTTAATTTGGGAGTTGAATTTGTATTATGTAAACACAGTTTTGAAAATTTTATAAATTGATTATAAGATACCACCTAAATAAATAGACAGAAAAATTATATAATAAAGAAAAATATATATAAGAATAAAGGATAAGTTGAAAGTAAAAATAGAAGAGGTAACTGTTATCAATTTTTCTTTGACACTTATTTCATTTTTTAAAAAAAATTAATGTTAAAATAAAATTTTTTATTACTTCTAAACTCATCTTCCATAATGCTTCCTTTAACAATCAATGGTTGAACTTTCAGAAGTGCCTCAACACTCCTAATACTGAAGCCCGTCAGATTTGACCATTAATTAAGTTGAAATTACAAAAATGTCATTACAGACTAAAAAATATAGAATTTGAAATTACATTTTCAACCCTATACAAAAACCAGTTTCTATATACTTGGCCAATTAACAACCTTTGAAAAGAACAAAAAGTTGGAGAATGCAATAAAATAATGTGTGCAATTAAGTTATTTTAAAGCAAGGGTAATTAAATTATTTTATAAAATTTCATGACCAGTTTCGATTATAAGATAATGAGAAGAGAATCATTGAACATACAGCCAAAACTTAAAAAAAATAATAATAAATAAAAAATAAAAAATAAAACCAATGATGTAAAAAACAATAATAATGAAGGAAGAAGTAAATGCCATGTCTCATATAT
>JAOTQH010284300.1:0-10062 GCA_025631255.1 Cornus kousa
GTCTACCACTCACTTAATCACCCCATCATTGGTATTCTACCACTCACTCTTGGCCACCAATTTCAATAAAGGTTGCATACTATTCTACCTTGCATGCACTCTTCTCTCTCGTCACATCTCACAACCAAACCCTTCTTCTTCTCTACCTTCTCCACTCAACTCCACCTTTACAGAGAGATAGAGTCTTCAATAAATTCTTTGTTCGATAATGATTTTCAGAACTTGGCAAAGAAGTCATCAAATCAATCACAACTATAACAATCGAGACCTAATGAGACTGAACTAGCTTCCTCCACTAGCCTACACGCGGGGACAGAATTCTTATTTCTACTTATAAAAATCTTGGGTAAATATATAAATGCCCCCATAACTTTATCCTTTACCCCACTAATTTTTTTTTTCTCACTCATGGCCTCATTATTGTTTAAAATCACTACCACTGAAACAAATTTTTGGCTACGTCAGTGCCTACACGGCTACACCCTTGCTCCACAAGTCTGTCACTTTGAATTTTGAAAGAACATCAATCTTATATTTAAGAAAGTAGATCCCCAACTCATCCAATAAGTGTGACTGGTCCAACACCCTGCCGAAATCTCCAGTCAAAAAAGTGCCATTGGCCGGATTCCTTCCAACAACATACATCCCTTAAGAATTGAGACACAGTACCAACACTCACCTGGTGTATATTTATGCATAAATAATACTCTATCCGCCTTGTAACAAAATTTTCATATTTTCATTTTTGACGATGTTAAAATAATTGTCTCAATTCAAATTTCAATGTACTATTTTTTAAATATTTTTAATTTACCCTTCTTACCTTAAATTTATAAAAGCAATTAAAGTATGTGGACCCACTGTAGAAGGATATATTTGAAAATACATTCCCTACTACTATAATAAAATGTACTCCTCCTGTCCAAAAAAAAAATAAAAAAATATTAATTTTCAGAAACTTAACTTTTTAAGAATATTGTTTTATAGTAGTAACAAATGAAATTTCAAATATACTCTCTGTCATGCGTTGGGTTCACATAATTTAAATTGTTTTTATAACTTCAAGACAATAAGATTAAATTATTAATATTAAAAAAAATAATGCATTAAAAAAAATTGAGACTTGTTATTTTGAAACAATCATAAAGTTAGGGATTTTTTTTTTTTTTTTTGAAAGATAAATTCAATTTATTAAAGTAGAGAAACTATACAAGCCCAATGTGAAAGGCTCAAGTAAAGCCCAACATTACAAGTAACTGATCAAACAACAAGCCCAAAGGCAACAACCCAAACAACCACTTGGGAGACAACCCAATCAAATCATTTAGGGAAACATTGGTGACCGTTACAGCAGCACCACGATCTGGTTATAGAATGGAGTGAAACTCCGAGTTCACAAATCTGGAGATTTCGCTGGAGGACGAAGAGCAATAGTAATTCCCCGTCTTCTGCAAGCTGCTGTCCAATTGTAGAATTAGGGATGACTAAAGTTAAAAGCTTGGTCCTAACTGCATCGAAAGTGAGATGAAGGAAAGAATTCTTAGTAAGTATACTTCAATTGCGTTCAGCCCAAACATTGTAAACCAGTGAAGCTATTGCCAATCTCGAGACAAATGAAAAAGAAAAATGGGGGTACAAAAGTTAGTGACCTAATTGTGTCCAGCTGCTAACTTGTCCAAGGATGGTGCATTTCCACTTGCGGACGTTACGTGTCAGAAGTCAAACTAGCATTATAATTTTCCCTATGATGTCCACTAAAGAGATTCTGACAAAGCAGACCCCACAAGGACTTTTACCATTACATATAATATACATCTCATTCACATATATATATATATATATATATATAGACGCACACCGAGAGCCCAATAATTCTACATTGCCCACTGTCACACACCGGCAAAAGCCTACAACACACATTATTGAGAAGTGCACTCACACTGAATTTTCTATTAATTACAATGATATATTGTATAAACACAAACATCATATGGAAAGTGAATGATTCTCAATTAGCCTACCATATAACAGGAGTGTGAAAATTACAAAATATAAATAGTGTGCAAAACGAATTGTATTTACATAGCTCATGGATTGTAATATCATTGTTGGTTGCAGTATCGACCATTGAATCGACTGATATGAGACACGTATCATTAAGAAAAGGTCGTTTATCAATTGATATGTCACGTCTATCAGTTGATATGTCACGTATCAGATGATACAGCAAACCATGACAGGGCTTGAATTGCCTATGTCAGCCATTGATGAAGGCCTTGATATGTGAAATCATTTCACGGGCTTGAGTTTGCGAGAGCTGAGACTTGTTAAGAATCTGAAATGCATGGCCAACACCTTTGTACACCACATGTTCGACTTTTTTACCTGCACTGGCCAAAGCAGCACAAAACTCCAAGTCCCTGTCTTTCAATATATCCAACTCGGACACACAAACCAGGGTAGGCAAAAGCCTCAAGTCCTCCAACTTAGTGAACCCTTTTGCCACTGGGTTGCACCATGGATGGTCACGGCTCGCACTGGCAGGCAGCGACATCCTCCAATACGCATCAGAGGCCGCCAAGCTGAGCGCCGAGCGCGGCGGTTGCACCATATACTTCTCAGAATTAGTCCTCACCTCTCCTCCAAAAAAGGGTTGTATTAAAATGGTCCCTTTAAAGCCCAAAGGCTTTAAAGCCATGGCTTCGAATCCACTGCTAGAACATAGTCTCAAGGCCACATTGTGAGCTATATTGGCACCGGCACTGTCACCGGCTAGAAAGATGCTAGAGAAGTTGCACTGCCGTGACCACCATTCATTGTTACCATATAGAGACTGTTGTTTCAGCCACATAAGAGCTTTAAAACCGTCGTCGTAGGCAGCCGGAAGAGGATTTTCCGGTGCCAATCGATAGTTCACCGACACGATCAAGCAACCGGCATTGGCGGCTAGGCGTGCTAGGAACTCATGGTAGCAACACCAAGAGGCTGAGCCAACACAAAATCCACCTCCATGGAAGTAAACAAGCAAAGGGAGCTGCCTGTTATGACATTTCGGAACATAAAACCGTGCCCAAATGTTTGTGCACTCGTTAATCACCATGTCCGTAGATGTCACGCCCAACTCCGAGGGCAATGCACACGAGACACATGGCACAATCTGCGGTCGTTCCACGTGTCCATCTTGGTGAACTCTAATCAGCCCTTCAATTTCTTCAATCACAACACCATGTTGATGGTGAGTGTCTTTCTTGATTTGGAGAGAACTCAAAGTTGGATCTATGGTTATTGTAGCCATTATTCTTTTTCTCATATGACAGATAATTTTGGGGAATTTTTTTTTGTTTGGTTACAGAATGTAGGTTCATTGGGACATTCTTATATAGGGACTGAAAAGACAGTATGGGCATAACCCTATCTTTTCATGCCAATTGGGCAATTGGGAAATGGCCACGTGTCTTCACATGGACACTCTAGTGTGGGGGTATGTTCATAGGTAGGGCTTACATTTTCCAACGCCTTTACGTTACCCAATTGAGAATAATGCACCATCTTTTTTGCATTTCACATTGTACAAAAATAATAGTTTATTTGGGTTGTTGTGACCAAACCAAAAAAATCAACTCTAAAAAACTCTTAATTGTTTTAAAAATCAAATAAAACATGTCAAATTGTATGGTCTAAGGTGTGAACTTGATAAAAATTCATTTTAGTAGTTAATCAAAGTCACTTCACGGCGCCGCCGCGGACCACCACGGCCACCGACACCTAATGGCTTCAATGCATGCCATTTACCACAAATTCATGACTGCACACATCCAATGTATTTGGACTGCTAATACACTAGTGGCCCTACTTGAGAGGTCAATATATATATATATATATATAGTGATTTATATGTGTGCAATCATGAAAAAAAAAAATGCATCAATTACACACTAGAAAGGTCTCTCTGAAATGTGGAGTGACAGTGTTGACTTATGGAACAAAATGTTGGGGTTAGAAAAGAAGAGTAGTCCCGAGCTCTGAAATGAGTGGGGTGACAAATGTTGACACATTGAAGAACAATACATGTAATGGGGTCAAAACACGAAAGACTTTGATTTACATGTTGCATCCCAATAACACACTTTTTAGACCAACTGTTTAATTAGCTAGAGATTTTTAATCCAACCAGAGCTTGTGTGTGGACTTGAATGAGGCAAGTCATTTAGTTTACTCATGCTAGCTTTTTGTGTAGGGGCCTTTCCCTTTTTTTCAGGACATCCATGGAACATGCTTGTCAATTCATATCTCTTTCAGCGCCAAAATGGAGTTGTGGATTCTTTTGGTCAACCACTTTCCCTATTCAAAAATGGTTCACTCAAACCACTGAGTTCCGCCAAATATGTATGCATGTGTTTGCGGCTCTCGCTCTCTCTCACTATATATATATATATATATAGGCACTAAACCAACTATTTTATACAAATAAAGTGTTGGAATTGTGAAATTAAGTTGGGATCGATTGTATACCTTAAAAGGTCGATTAGTCCCTTTCTTTATATGGTTTAGGTCAGGATATATAATTTAAATACCTGCAGATATGGAAAGATTGTTAAATTAACGCACTATCTCATAAGATTGAGATAAGCTCTACAGATTACGATTATGATTAAGTTTACAGATTACGATAACGATTAAGCTTACAGATCACGATAAGGATTAAGACGACGGTAAGTTTACGATACATCCTGACCTAAGCCCTATAAAGAAAGGGGTTAATCGACATTTTAAAGTATGTAATAGATCCCAACTCAATTTCTTGATTTCGCCAGAAAGATTACTTTGTATACTGACTTGTTCGTCGGAGTCTACTCTACAGGTAACACACCGGTGCCTATAGGATCACATTTCTTCTCTTTGTTCAAGAACTCAGATCAGATTCGAGTTGCGCGGAATTGTGCATCAACATGAATTAACATGTATGAAGTTTTACAGTAAAAATGTTTTTAAAAAGATTTGTAACGAAAAGGAATGAATAAAAATTATTTACATGAGACTAAGGGACGGGCAAGCAATAACTCTACCACTGTGGTAAGTGTCCCAAACCAATAGCATGAGCTAGAAATACAGTTTAAGATTCATTAAACCATATTTCTTTACTTAGATATTCATATTAATTTAAAAAGATTATGTGTGTGTGTATATATATATATATAAAACACGTAAAAACATCAATATTCGAATAAAAGTCTTCTTCGTTTTGGATGAGTTGGATATGGAATTCCGGCGTGGAAAATATCATCAGGAAGGAGTTGGGAAAATGTCGACTTCAAATACACTGTTCATTGTTGACCTCCACTACCAAAGTGTGAAAAGCCAAGATCATTTTTTCTCATTTCACTACGTGAAATCTACATCTTGTGCGTCCCCACAAAACTTGTGCTCGAAGAAGGAACTTGGAAGTAGTGGCCCATGTATATGATGTAGTTACACAGATTAAGTTGATGCATGACATGGGCCACATTCATCAACTTGTTCACTTCTCGCGCGATTGAGTCAACAACTCAATCGGATTAATCAGACTAACCGAACTACTTTTTCTTTTTATGCAAGTACTGAAAGTTGACGTGATGATGACATTAATGGTAGAACTGACATCATAATTCTTGTGTCGGAGTTATCTCGGTGTGAGACTCAATATCACGACATTAAAATACAACTACAACTTTTTGTTCGGTTTTTTTTTTTTTAGAAAAATTGATAGGAAACACTACTTTTTAGATTAACTTTCCAAAGAAATAAAAAATACTAAGGGCTTAATTGATTTGTAACTTTAAAACAATTTTCAAGAATTTTAAAAACAAAAAATTATTTTTAAAGAATTATAAAAGACAATTTAATTATCCAATACACCATCTTTGAATTGAATCCCTCGTGGGCTTGTCCACTTTTGGAAGAAAATGATCATGTGGTCAAAAGGAATGAAGAGAAAGGAGAGAGACAGTTTTTTAAAAAAGAAGGTTGCAAATTAGCATGTAATTCTCAAAACAGTATCTTATATATGATTTGATCTGCATCTCGATCAAAACATTATCTTATATGATATGATCTGCATTTTTTTCTTTCTTTTTTATTCTGATTTATAGGTATTTCTACCCACACATTCTTGTCACGTGACACACAACACTCTTTAGGCGGCATTGTGTGATGGGAGCACACTTTTTCACTAGTTACCACACGATTCGATCACACGCACATACTTATATAAATAAGAAATGTGGGCCTAATAAAATGAACTAATGTATAAAACTTAGTGTCTCTCATTCTCAGTTACAAAACAGACTCTAAATTTTATACATTAATTCATTATATTAGGCCCACATTTCCTATATGTATATATCTGTGTGATCGAACCATGTGGTAACAAATGAAATAATGTGCTCCCATCACGCAATGCCACCGAGAGAGTGTGTGTGTGTGTCACGTGACAAGAATGTGTGGGTAGAGATACCTCTAAATCAGAATAAAAAAGAAAAAAGAAAATGCAGATCATATATATATATATATATATATATGTATATATATATAAGATAATGTTTTGAGAATTACATGCAAATTGGCAACCTCCTTTATTCTTCAAACATTCTCTCTCCTTTCTCCTCATTCCTTTAGACCACATTATCCATTGTCTTCCAAAAGTGGACCAGCCCACGAGGGATTCAATTCAAACACATGCCATGGATAATGCATCGGATAATTAATTATATAAAGATCGAATAGAATAATTTCTAACAGCTGTACAGACAGTCTACAAGGATATTCGTTTTTTCATGTGTGTGCAAATACCTAATTATATATCGCTCATATATATGTATATATATACATAAACAGTTCCAGTTCCAAATAACTAGGACGAGGTTTGTTCTATTGATCTTTGGGTTTCTAAGCACACATAAGTTGATAATTAGATTGTAACTTTTGTCACACTGCCATACATACATACATACATATATATATATATATGCCCCATCTGAGTTCAAATAGTCACAATCACAACATAAGAAGATTAAACTTACTACAACACTGTTAAAGTAGTGTATCTATATAACATATATATCAATCCAAAAGGCAAAGATTATTACTATAAATCAACACAATTAGGACATATAAATATTAAACAAAAGCACATCTTCAGCTCTAACGATTCATGCCTTCTTGAACTGCTGGAGGCAAAGACACCTCTCGTTTTCGCCTTTCCACGTTCCCATGCCACCCTATTTGATCCCAATTAAACACAAGAAAAATTATGTTAAAACTTCTAAAATATATTGTGACGCGGTTCTCTAACAACTTAAACTTTTAGAATAGTCGGTTGTTAATTAAAACAATATGTATAAAGAGATAGACCTATGGACATGTCAAATCCCTGGTTCTTGAGCTCTTTATATTCTTGACAGAGAGCACAGCCCTCGCAGCAACAATGAACGCAGCAATCTGTGCACGGGCTCTCCTCCAAGAAATACTGTCCCCTCAATTTGGGACGATAGAAGCACGAATACAGACATGAGCAGCCCGTCAAGCACATTATTAGCATGTACAATGCTCCACTCACTCCGCATGCTGTACATACACATAGTGATCATTTTATCATTACAATTCTGAATTTTTAAGAACAAATTTAATTTATGTTATTGGGACTTACATGTCGATCCTCTGTCAACAATTTCCGCTATTCGACCAAATGTAATACATGGGCACCAGCATGTTAAGCAACCTACGAGTCAATAAATGTAACCAAAAGATCAGGGATATTTTTATTGTTCACAAAAATTGAAAGATATTTTAAAAATTCTTTAAAAAAAATATGACAGAAAATTAATTTGCAAAATTAAGGCTATTCATAATATATATATATACTCTTATTCAGTGTAACATACATCCTCTAAGAATTTGGTTAAATTATCTACCATGAAATGACCAGACAATTCACAATAGTACCAAATCAGTAACGACCAACTCCTCAAAAGTTTAAATGATTAGAGAGTGTTTAAATTAACTATTATATCCTATAATAATACGTAATGTGGATTCAACTAATCAAGATATGGCACGATAAATTTTCTAGTTAATTAAAAACAAAAATCACTGCAAATTATCATATGATAAGAGCATGTTATTTGAATTTATGGAGGATATAAAGAATCATCACTTCCCAAATGAACTTTTTAATAAAATAAAATAATCTGAAAAAAAATTGTGAATTAAACCACTTGGAAGGGACATTGACTAAAAAATGAAGGCATTTTAAAAGCCAAAAAAAGAAAAAAGAAAAAAAAGAAGATTAATAATCAAATGAATGAAAATAAATTCAAAACGGGGTATACTATTAAAATTTATTGAATTAATAACAATAATTTTTTAAATATATATATATATATATATATATATATTCTCACTGTTATTCTTATTAAAATCTAATCATTTTATTTGTTTCTACTAAATTAATTAACCTACATTGTGTAGCTTAAGTGCCCGTGATATGAGGACTAATTTCTTCATGCAAGCATGCAAGAAAAAGCACTTACAACTGCTAACATCGTCGAAGCAATCGCAGAGACCAGTCGACCAAGTTACCGGAGAATGAGAGTTAGTGGTTGCAGAAGCGTTTGTAGGATTGTTCTGACTTGTCATTTTCACCGGAATGGCGGTGGTTGTTGTCGGATATTTGAAATGGGAAGTAAGTTCTGCCGGCGGTGGTGCTTGTGGTGGTGCTGATGGTGTCGACATGTTCTTAAAATCGTTTGATGGGAATATAGGGGATAGAGAGTAGTTAAAGGGTAGTTCAATTTTGAAGTTCAAACGGCGCATGGATTGTGCCTCCTAACGGTTGGCCAACCGTTAATAGATTAAAACCATATATATATATATATATATATATATATATATTACTTTTTAAGAAATAAAAATAAAATAAAAATCTTTCATTTAAGTGACATGTCTAGCTATTTAAACACAAATTTAATTGTTTTTAGTCCGAATTGATAAACGGATTACTTAAATCATCCTCTGTATTGGAGAGGTTCATTGCACCAACTATTAGTACCATTATTAATTAGAGGATACAGAGTACAATTATTAATTAGAGGATACTGGTTCAAGACTTAAGGTCGTCGGATTCCCTTAAAGGGGAACTATATGAGTTCAACTTAAATGCATATCGGAGGACCTTGATGCTTTGGCTTCTTTCACGTATCATTACTCATATTTAAATTATTTTTTCCTTCAAAATATATATTTAAATGATCTCAATTGATGGGTGTTCATTTTTTTAATGGTATTTTTTGTTTTTCCAGAGACGGATCTAAAAATTCATATGAGGGAGGACAAATTTATATAAAAGGGTTTTTTCATAATTTTAGTGGGGGCAATTTTAATATTTTATGGGTATAAATGCAAAAATAAAAAATACATAATTTAAAAGTGTAAAATGTAATGACAAAAAATTTCAGTGAAGACGAATGCCCCCATTGAGCCCACAGTACATCTGTACCTGCCCCCACGGTAGGTCTTCTTTCATGTATCATCTATATTTGAGAGTATTTTTCATAAATTCTTAGTTCAACACCATGCACGGATATGTGAAAGGCTCACTAAGGACATATGCTCCACTGAAATTTTTTATTATTACGTTTTATAAATATACTTATAAGTAGGAGGCTCAAACTAAGATTTGAGCAAGTTAGTTTTTTGACCATAAATAATAATACTTGTCACAAATTTATGATGAATCCATGTAACCTTTTTGCACCATAGGACATTTTTAAAAAATAATAAATAAGTAAATAAATAAAGATGATGAAGAAGAAAACTTTCCAAATTTATCAATAAAAATTCAATCCGGTGTGGTTTAGTTACATGGGCGTCTTGCTTCTGGTAGCCTTTGCCGGATTTGGCATTTTTGTATTCCTAGAATATGCCAATTTTCTTTTCTTCGATAAATTTCACTTACCCATATATATATATATATATATATATATGTATATATTTGTGCATGTGAAATAGATTATGCTGATTTGGAAA
>JAOTQH010284311.1:0-10062 GCA_025631255.1 Cornus kousa
TCCCAGCACTGTAGCACTGACGATCCTCTCTTCCCAAATCAAAATGAGATTGAGCGGGAAAAGAGTGAATCTCTTTTTGGATTTCATCATCTTCAACCGAAAATAAGATATAAAAATTCTGACAATCATCACAACAAGGAATTTCATAGCCGTTCAAACAACTTGGCATTTCAACAAACACATGGCGAGGAGAAAACATGTCGCTAAAAAGCAGCGAAATCGCCGACAACCCTCCGGTCCTCATCTCTCTCTCTCAAAATTTCTAAGAATTTTCATTTACTCCATTCTCAAACCCTAATTACTCTCTTTCTCTCTCTAAAATCATTGCTGCAGGGGTGACTTCACCAGCATCTCCCGGACCGAGTTCGGTATCAATCTCTCTCCCTCACTCACTCACACACACACACACACACACATGAATGTCATATGGTCATCATTATTATGTTTTTATTTTATTTTATTTTATCCCTCTCTAATTTAATTGCAGACACCTACTAGAAGAAGTTTGAGGTTTGCTCCACCAAGTGAGTTTTTTTATTTTTATTTTTTATATTGTATTTTTCTTTAATTTTAAAATTTTCTTTGGGGCCTTTGGAATTGAAAGAAATTTAATACAAAGTTTGACCTAAATTTTTTCTAATTTCAAACATATCATTTGTGCATTTTTGTGTGTTGACGATGAATTTTGGTTCAGAAATGATTGGAGCATTTGATGTTCAGGTTCCGGAGATGGGCAAAGGCAGAGGAAGCGGTACCGTCACAGGCCAGGAATGGTGGCTCTTCGCGAGATACGGCATTTTCAGAAGACCTGGAAGCTTCTCATTCCAGCTGCTCCTTTCATTAGAACTGTTAGTCATCTCTCTCGCTCTCTCAAGACAATTTTATGGGTTCCATTCACATGATACACTTACTGTGAATAAATTTCCTGAAATTATCGACTGAATGCTGGGATTGTGGTATAGAATTATTGAAACAGGACAGGACTATATTAACTTTTTTTTTTCCCGGAAGTTCAGGACTATATTAAGTTGTGTAACTCAGTTGAATACAGTATTCTGCGCACAATTGAGGCTATCAGTATATTGATTTGATGAACATTGTACTTACAACCCAACCCAACAAAGTCATAACTGATCTATACAACTTTATGCTGCTTATCCATATATAATTATAGTGTCTTACTGCTATTTTGTTTATAAATTTTAATTTGCCAATCTGTTTGTGAATTGAACTGGTGTGTTGAATTAATCTTCAAAAGTACGCATCAACAGTATGTGGATTGAACTGTTTATGTATATGATTATTGTAAAAGAAAGACAAACACCCAAAAAATTCACAAAGATCTTCTCTCAAAAATATGTATTATCTGTGTATAAGAGATGTATATTGTCTATTTAGATCTGCCCTGAGTTACGTATTTATAGGCAGCCAAGAGGTTGCAAGAGCATAGGTTTTTAGTGGAGTTTAAAACTAAATAGAAAACTGTTGTGCCGAACAGCTCGATTAATTGTATTTAACGTTTAACAATCGACTTTACCCCAGAAGCCAATTACTGTATGAATTGGTTCAGCTGTTTCCCATGTAGTTCTCCACTAACTTAATTGGTTTGAGGAGTTCATCTTTTTTATTATTTTCATTTGGTTAGTTTAAATGTGAGTTGGTCACCTTTGATCATGCAAAAAGCATTTTCTTTTTGATCAAGTATCCTGCTACATATTTCTTATCTTATTTAGAATGACACACTTGACACTCCAGTATTTGGCATGCCTTTATTACACATCTTTCAATTTATTTTAGCAGACTTAAAGAAACAAACAGGATTTGTAAGTGAGGGTTTCTCAAAACTTTTAGCAGCAACCGAGTGCTTAATTAATACAATTTTAGTATAGTACCATATTATTGCAGAATATCTCTCAGGATGTGTACAAGTGCATTTCAAGTCACCCATTACCACTGCACTAGAATTCTGTGTGCAGTTCTTTGTTAATACTGCTCTTTTCAGTACCTGCTATGTATTCATTTTTATGCATTATGATAAGGTTTGCATCACATAATGCTTACAGTCCTTGTCATCTGTGTCAGGTGAAAGAATTAAGCAACTGTTTCGCTCCTCAAATCACTCGGTGGACAGCTGAAGCTCTAGTGGCGCTTCAGGAGGTAGTTTACCTTTTTCTGTTTTAGACTGCAGGTCTGGGTTTTTGTTCGAGTACATGCACGTAGATAGGTGTCATGATGCGCATGTTTTAGATCCAAATGTGCTACACTTGGGTGGCGTACCTTATTATTTTCATAATTTTGTTCTCAAACTTCTTAAAGCTGTTGGTTAAAATTATCCCAAGGTGTCTATAGTATTTTGTAAATGAGAATATGCTCCTGCTATGACTTCAAGAATCACAAGTAGACATAAATATATGTTCAATAAATGGTTGGTCATTTTTGTAGGCTGCAGAGGATTATTTGGTTCATTTGTTTGAAGATGCAATGCTATGTGCTATTCATGGAAAGCGCGTTACACTTAGTAAGTTAGAGTAAATTGATGCCAGATTACTGTATTGATCATTTTCTTTTTATTTTTCTTTTTCTTCTTGTGGATTTTATTTTTTTTTCATTATCCATATGCCATGTTTGTTCAGCAGGTGATAAAAAAAATACTCTGTTTAATTTAATTATTATTTTTTCCCTGAAGAATGCTCTATTTAAGTGATACTGGAATCTTGAAAACTTACATTTTTTACGTACTTTTTTTTAGAATTATATTTTTATGGAACAATATAGTGCTTATACAATAACCTATAATATATGTTATTGACTTTGGGTTATATGCAATTAAACCTTCTATATCTATATTTTTTCATAGTAGATTCTGAAAGTTCATTTTTCAATTTATTTATTTATCTATTATTTTGGCTCATTAAAATGTTTCAGGAGTTGACATGTTGCAGTTCTTGCAGCACAATCTGCATTAATGATAAGCAACTTATTTTATGTCTAATAAGTTCATTAGAATTATTGCTTTGATTATTCCTAATTAGTTGCGTGTGGTTATCTCAAAAATGAAAAGTATATAAGACTGCAGGGAAGATACCAATAATAATAATAAATTTATTC
This sequence comes from Cornus kousa, assembly GCA_025631255.1. NCBI lineage: Eukaryota > Viridiplantae > Streptophyta > Magnoliopsida > Cornales > Cornaceae > Cornus > Cornus kousa. Next base: position 3,109 of record JAOTQH010284311.1, read on the forward strand.
AGATTTTGCTATCTGATGATTCAACCCTTCTAAGTTATAAATCATTAATGCTTAAAACAGTCGATCTTTGCTTAAAAAAGGTAAGGCTGCTGCTATTGTTTCTTTCAATTAGTGGCCAATCTCGACCACATTTATATATTTCCTAGTATTTGTTTTATTTTTTCTTTATTCTTTGTGTGGGTATGTTTTGGGGAGGGAGGGGTGCAAAGATCATGATGGCATAGAACACAGAGTTCTTGTGCTCCTTAATATTGGACCAAAAGTGATTTGTTCTAATTTTTCGTTTGTTCCATGCTATGGCTCGCAGTATGGATTTGGTTTGTTTTAGATCTCTTGTCAATTTTGTGAGTTTGTCCTTGTAATGCATTGAGATTCAGTTTTTTATTTGCTTTTCTTCAGTGAAAAAAGATTGGGAGTTGGCACGTCGGCTTGGAGGGAAAGGGCAACCTTGGTGAGTGCATTGCCCGAGTCACCATAGCATCATCAATGATTGTAACCAATTTGGAAATGGGGCCTGAGTTGATCTCTCATACCTGTCACCTTCTTGTTGCAATTGACATGTTAGGTAGTTGGAAGTAGCAAGTAGTTAACAATCTCAATTCTCAAGATACCATCCCCTGAACAATAACTTCCCTAAAGTCAGCAGATCATGTAAAGAACCTATTCAACAACTGGAAGGTTATGTCCCTTAGAAGAATGTTGTGATAGATACCAACAGCAATATCTATAATCATACATACGGATCCTATATCAATCAAGCATTTTTTTTCGAAATGTTTTTGTGATGAAGATTTCTTGCATTAGTTCTTGCATTCGTTTTTCTTCGTGTGCAACATGATGAGCATATGCAGGTAGAGCTTTGCCACTTCATTTGTAGAGGGCTTTGCATCGGTACACTTAATTTGTTAGGCAGGTACACTTGATTTGTTACCAACAAAGTCCAGCATTTCTTCACATCTCCTTTGATGTCACCGACAGGCTATGGGTGAGTATTCCAACTCAGTTCAACTGAGTTGCTTGATCCGCAGTTACCAAATCATCGTCAACTAGGCTCCAAAAATGCCTTTACATCATGACATGAGCAAACACTTTTACCTTACAAAAAGGTCTCAGTTTCTGCATGATCAGATGTGAAGACACCCTTCTTGTGTTCCATGTTAAAATATCTATATCATGGTATTAGTGCTTTGTAGGTACAAGGTCCTCACGTCATACATGTGACACGTTAAATGTCACAATAGCCTTGAAAATTCATCAAAATAATGAGAGGTGTAGTCTGGTAGTATTCTTTTTGCCTTCAAAAGTGGATGGTCTAGTTTGGCTCGCTTAGTCATATGTGGTGTGAGTCAGTGAGTGCGTGTATTCTAAAATGCTAATCAAGCAAGTCATTTAAGCACCTTCACCTCAGCAACTCTAATTCTAAAATGCTCAATGTCATTTATTAGCCACTCCATTTATTCTCCTTATGCTCAATGAGGTTTGGTTTAATTTTTAATTTTTCCTTTTTAGAGAACATAGAATTATACAAAAATTTATTAAGGGTCTTGTGGCCACCTCCTCGTAAAGATTTGAGTTCCTAAATGGTCAAAGTAGATGTACTGAGTGTCGTGTGCATTTTTTATCAATGAAAAAATAAAATAAAAAATTATACAAAAATTTGTTTGATTAACTATTTTTCTGAAAATCTTGTTTTTAGTAAAAGACTGAATCTAAAAATAATTTTCTGAATTTTTGAAAACTATTTTTAGAAAAATAAAATAAACCAACATGCCCTTAGTCTTAATCTTTAATTCCCTTTCCTTCTTCTCTTCCCTTCGTAGAAGGAACCAAACAGCGTGTAAATCCACAATCCAAACAGAACCTTAGTTAACAGCTAACCACCAGTTGGGCAAAACCAACCCGTTTTGCTCTCCAAGTCCCTACACATTCACACTCTGTAAAGACTCGGTTCTCTCAATTTGTTGCTCTCTGTGTTCAAGAAAGTGGTCGTGCGAAGACGAAACAGACTTTTGACTTTTTCCAAAGATGTCAAGCGAAGTCCCCAATCTTCCTCGCGATGTGATGTTCGACATCCTCTCAAGAGTACCCATCAAATCTCTCCTGCAATTCAGGTGCGTAGCCAAATCATGGCCTCCTCTAATCGCTCATCCTCACTTCATCAAGCTTCATCTCGCACGATCCACCTCCGACCCTACACAGGGTTGTCACTTCCTCCTTTACTATGAATCCAGCGATTACACTAAAGATTCATACTCTTTGCGTTGCATAAACACATTCGATGAACACATGAATCTTGAATTCCCATTCAAGAGTGTTCATGGATACATAAGAATTGTGGGTTCGAGTCGAGGGTTAATCTGTTTGTTCGATACTAATTATTTCACATATATTGGTAGGATCATTCTGTGGAACCCTGTAATTAGGAAGTCTAAATTTATTCCCAATTCACACCTTTCTCATCGGTTTCGTGATTCTTTTTCTCATATGGTTGTTGGGTTTGGATTTGTTTCCAAGATTGATGATTATAAAGTAGTACAGATTTTGTATGATTCGGACCGTTTAGCTATACCTGATGTGTTGGTTTATTCCATGAAGAGTAATTTTTGGAGAAAAGTTGGGACTGTGGCTCCATGTTATATTCCGAAATGTTGGACTAATAATGTGTATGTGAATGGAACTGTGCATTGGATGGCGTATAAGAGACCGAAGGAAGATGGTGTCTGTGACTCAATCATGTCATTTGATATGAGTGATGAGGTTTTTCGGGAGATGGGTATGCCCAATAACCTCAGTCTTAACTACAATAAAGTCCATTTGGTCGTTTCGGATTCTGGGGAGTCACTGGCTCTAATTCTCTATTTTGAAAGTGGACTTGGTGACTGGTGGGAGATATGGTTCATGAACGAGTATGGCGTGGTAGAGTCATGGACGAAACAATTCACAATTGAGCAAGCTCAAATCTCATTCCCTTTGTGTTTTCTGAATAATGGTGAACTTCTATTTGTATTGTACAATGGAAATCTGGTTTTCTATGACCCTGGGGACCAACAAGTTAAGGATCTTGAAATTTACGGTTTGCCAGGTTCCTTTCGTGTTGTTAGTTACATGACAAGCCTAGTGTTACTGGACGGAGGAAATGAAGTCTTGGAGTAGGAGAGTTTGTTTAATAGAATATGTATGATAGGGCATTTTTGTTAAATTTATTGGAGGAGATGACAGTGTGAAGAGGCATTAACAAGAAAAAGGGTTAGAAGAATAAAAATGGGAGAATCAACAGATGCAAGGCTATTATGTATTCTGTTCATCAAGCGTTTTATCTCATTACTGTTCTTGATTGTAAATATCAGAATGAGCAATGTAAATATTAGTTATGTTTATGAAAATCAGAATGAGCAATGTAGTAATGTTCTATTAGTTCTCTAGGTGCTCGTACAGTTGTAAAATATCATAATATTGGCTTAATTATATACATTTATATTTTTCACAGACGTAATTTGGTTGCATACATACATATGTTGTATAACCTAATATTAGTTCTAATGGTTTAGGCTGCTATAAGCTCTCTAAACTTTGCATTCTCTAGTAAGTAAGGCCACAGCCTAACAACCCAACAATTTCCCCCTATTGCTTTTGCATCGCAGTATATGTTCATCCTTTTAGAATACTAACATCGAATTGTCATCACTGGATGTTTATACAATACTCCAAGCCCAATCCCCCTTTCTAAATAACAATGTATGTTGGTATGTGTTCGTTGGCTACCTAAGGTTTGGTAGAAGTTAACTCAGTGAATGATTATTTGTAGCCGTGGCTGCACTTCTAAAGCTAGATACTGCTTCTTTTATCTTTGCAAGCAGAAAATTTAAAAATGTCTAGTTATTTTGTTTTTTCCACTCTTTGAGGGTGTTTCTGTGGATTTTCATGTTGTTCATAGAATATCATTCTATCATTCAACTAGCCCCTAGCCCCGGTAGATATTTGTCCAAGATATGGCTTCATCATCTAAAGATTCTCCAATCCATTTATTATTACCAAATTTTTTATTTGGTACTTGTGCCATTTTATGGTTGATGAAATTACTTTCCAGAAACTGTTTGGTTGGAGAGACGGTTGGTTCATTTGAAGCATCAAGATTTAGCTAAACATGATCTTCACGATACAATTGTAGTTGGAATAATGAAAGTTGGTCTTGGTTGCTTAATATATTGTGTTCTTGAAAATCCGGGCTTTGGGTAGGAACCAAAGCACTCTTCCAGTGTGTCTGGCTAAAAGAATACAGGCTTGAAGGAACGTAGTTATAAGTTGTATGCTGAACCGCTATAGTGTTTTCTTGAGAGTGTTTCAATCTATTTACTTAAAGCAATTCTATAGTGAAGTGATTTATTAAAGGAAGGTGGTATCTCATCTGTTAGAATGATCTCCAAGTGTGCTGTTTATCCATGATATTTGGAATCAGCATTTTCAGTGTCTTGATGTGCATTTCCTTTGTTTTCTGTTTTGTGGTTGTCCTTGTTATCGAGTAAATGGAACGATTCTCTGGAGCTTTGATTCTATGTGAAATTTGTGTTCAGTTTACATAAAGAGGAAAAGACAAATCATCAGGTAATTCTTTTAAATTATTCTCTTTAATTATTTGTGTCTCTAAGTGATGCAGTGATATCTTTTATTTTATTTACAGTATTTTTTTTATTGGGAAGGTGATATCTTAAGAAAACATGTATTGATTGATAACTAAATTTGTTTCCTTGATATATCCACCTACTATTTTTTAGTTTTCGTTTTTATTTACGCTTGTTTTGTTTTATTAGAAGATGGATTGAACGATTCAACAACTTCAAATCATCAATATTGTAGTTTATGAATTTGTTTAAGAGTAATATCTAAAGAATGATTAGATAGATAGATACAGGGATAAGAATGCTGAAAAGTAATTAGTAAAATTGTAAATAAATGTCATTAAATTTGAAAAAGAAAGTCTAACTTGGAGCAGTTTACTTTCCCCTCCCCAACCAAAATGACATAACAAATAATTCATGGTTGTGCTGTTGTTAGGGTTAACTGAGCTAATGATATGTTAAAAAAGAAGGTATAATCTATGTAGTAATCTTGTGGATCTAAATTCCAATCAATTTAAGGCAATCCACAGTTGATAAAGTTTAAAGTGGATTTTGAGGAGCTTTTTTCGGTTTAATGAAATTAGAAAATAAGGGATTACTCTTTAGGAAAGAAGAAAATGATTTATATTTACAATTGTTGTAAAACCTTTAGGCAGATCTATGGCTTTGTTGCTTGGATTCAGGGAATCTCTTAGATACTAATTCTAATTATAGAATTTATTCACCTTTCCTGCTGACTTTATCTTGCAGAAATCTTTATATACGAAATTAATTGTGACCTATTATTGTAAGTCATGCTATTAGAAGTTTACTGGTTATTTGTTTATCTGTTATATATATTACTTGCTGCAACCCTGAGATATATCAATTTATTCTAGTAGTATTTTGATGTAGAAAACAAAATGGTCAATTGTTACAAGTAATTTCAAGTAAACTTTGAGCAGAAATCTCTGGGAGTAATTAATGTCACACCTTACATGGTGCTTTAGACAGATTTGAAGTTCACTTGCAAAGTTCCAGGAGCCTGAAATTTTATTTGACATGTTAAATGAAAATTGACTTCATCTCTTATTTTTTGTTTGGTAGGAGAGATGCATAATATAGACTTGTCACTAGGAGGGAGGGAGGGAGGGAGGGATAGATAAGGTGGGGAGGGGAGTAAAAGACTCTTTTTTTTTCATTCCTCCTTTCCCTCCATTTTGTGATGATTGATTTTGGTGAGCCAGGAAAGATTTACGCTCTCTCCACTTTTCTTTAGCTTCCAGTTTCCTTCCTACCTAACAAAGAAAGTGTCTCCATCTCCTTCCCATCCAACTTGTTTTTTGTTTCCAACAATGATTAAGGTTACAAAAATGATGAATCTTTGAGCATCTTTGACTAGTGGGCAGCTAATACATCATACATGAATTGGACAAACTCGATAGTTATAGGGAAAAATATTAATATATTTGCTTTTGTGGTAAAATACCTGAATAAAATTGCTCCAGTTATTAAAAGTGGTAAACTGTAAGTCGTTTATCATCCCCAGATAAAAGGATAGCTTCGTAGTGGTCTGCTTGTATGTCCTAGTAGATTTTCAGTTACGAAATTTAGATGAAAACATCATACCTGTTCTGGGTCATTCAACAATTCGTGAGTGTTGATTGTGGAACTGGTGTCTGTAGTAGGTTATCTTCCATGTGCATCAACTTGAATATGTGTCATCTACTTAAAAAAAGAGGACGTGTTGCTGAAAACGGGTTCTGTTTTTTGAACTGACCATGGACGGATCTTAGTATTTCATTCTTTTTAGACTAGATAAATATGTTAAAACTTCTGTGTGGGTTTCTTTCTTTCGGCAAAACTGTTGCCTCCTTTTACTATATTTGATTTGATCCAAGGATATCCCTTCTTTTAGACTGTGAAATGTTTCTTTCCTAATTAACTAGATTTTGTTGAACCATGGTGACAGATACCCAAAGGGTAAGAAGTGAACCTCGAAGCTCGTTAGGAAATCCGGAACCATTTGGGATGGGAAGCATAAGAGTAGGACTTGGACCTCCAATAATGCTCTGCCCTCACCATTTGATAGATGGTTCTAATGGAGAATGATAAGCCCTAGAGGATGATTCACCTTGTGTCCTTTCCAGATGGTTCATGGATTCATCCTTTTTCAGTTATTGTGGACAGTCAAGAGGCATATTTATTTTGGCTATAAATCAGTCGAGATACATATTAGTGCACATGGCGTGCATGTCTTAATTCAATTACTACCATTTCTCTTCCTTTTTCATGAATATTATTATGCATCTGTGCTAGGAGCTTGGATGTTTTATAACATTGACAAAAACTGAGTTGC
>JAOTQH010284332.1:0-10060 GCA_025631255.1 Cornus kousa
CATGGAGTGGATGATGTCAAGGACTGGATACTATCAAAACTTCCAGTTGGGCCAGCTTATTATCCAAAGGTATGTAACGAGTCCACTTTTGTTCTTGTTGTCTTCCTTCTCCTTGAAAGATGAAGACTGGTAATCTTTTAAAAGCATGTTTTTCTAATTATCATAATTCCAGTATAACCATTTACCAACTGTTGGAAATTAACTACTTGAACCCTTTGGTTGTTTGTATTCCATGATGCAAGGCACATTGCCTCCTCAAAAGTACATGATGAAAACGAAAAGTAAAATAAATATTGAAAACTCAAAAGAGGGATAGAAAAGTAAGTAAGCAATTTGAACTTCTAGCATAAGAACTACGTCAATTTCTATATTGGTTGTTCATGACTGAAAGAAGCACACTATGTTAGCCTTGAACTTCTTCCATCTGCTGAATATACAAAAATTTATAGATGTAGTCTTAAGTTTAGCTTCAAATTAGTGCCTGTGAGCCCTAAAAACAGATATGGTTAAGCATCTTTCATTTTACTCTTGAGACCATGTGCCTTGAGAGGGGTTGAATGAGGTTGATAGCTGGCAGGATTTTTGGTGAAATTACTTGCATATATCTAAGATTAGTTGTTCAAATGCTGGCGTTGACAAGTCCTCGAATTAGTTTGATTTGATGTTACTTTGAAGGTAAATCAAGATAAGAAGTGAAATTGAAGTGGCTACATGGTGCTTTGTAAAGCTCATAGATGACCTAGATTATCCCTGGAATTTCTATTGGCTACTTCGATTTGTAATCGAGTTGCCTTCAGTTTGAGTCAGTGTTGAGAAATATATGACAAAGGAGTAAAATTGTACTTTCAGATTGGTATAGTAATAATGTAAATGGAGTGTCTCTCAGGTTTTCCTCCTTCCGTTTCCTTTCTCTTATTCCAGGCAGGATAGATACTTGATATGACAGAAGAGCAGATATCCAATTAGGCAAACACATTTTGTCCCCTCTATTTTTCCTTTCTTCTTGACCCCTTTTTTGTTGTCATAACGTAAAAGTTCTGAGTTTTTGGGAAAAGAAGGGTTCTGAGTTTTATAACAATCTGTGAATGATAGTTACTATACTCCAGCCTGAGGGAAAGTGTTGACAAATGATATAAGGTAGAGGGATAAAATTGTAATTTCAGTTTGGTTTAGAAATGATATTGAGAGATTAGAGCAACCCTTGACAGGGATTCTCTCAGTTTTTCCTTTTTCTTCCTCTCTTGTATCAAGGTACCCAAGACACCTGATGGTTAGATTAAGAAGGTTCACAGAGCACATATAGAAATGTTAAAAAAAAAACTGTGACCCGACATTTCTTTCCCCTATAATAAACAAGTTGTGCAGTATATACTTCATTGACAGTAGTATGTCTATTATTATAATTTTTTTTTTTTTTGAGAATTGTTTGAAATCATTATATATGGAGTTTCCAGTTTCTAGATTAAATAGGACATGCATGACAAGCCTTGCAGGGAATGGGTTGATCAAAATGCCTTCCACATTTTCTTCTAGTCCATTACAATTTTTTTGGGATAACTTTTGAGTACATAAAAATGCATCAAGGAATATGCTGTGAAAGATCTCAATGGTTGTAGGTTTGGCAATGACTGAAGCTTTTACTTATGGGGTTTTGGCTTTAATTTTGATCACCTAGCCAATATCATTTAGAATAAATTAATTTCCCTACTTGTTTCTGACTATCCATGTCTCTCATCTTAAGATGAATATACTGTACATTTTATTTTCTTTTTACTTTTTTTGACTTGACAATTTGATATATAAAAAACGTTTGTTGCATATTACAACTCATAGTTGTTAAAGGCCCGCCTAGGCTCCAAAAAAGCCCCAGGCTCGTCAAGGCTCAGTTAGAGTGCCTCAACCTACTACAGGCCAGGCCCCTTCAATCAGGCTCACATAAAGCCCTCAGACTCACGCTTTTTAGTACGCTTCACGCTCAAAAAAGGCGCGCCTTGTATTTTTTAATCATTTATTCATATAATTTTTTTTTTATATACTTAATGACCACTAAATTAAAAGGTTCTATATCATATGTCATAATGTTTAACCTTACGAAATATTTGGTAAAATTCATAAATTTATGGTTCACTACTTTCATTAACTGCAATTACTACTTGATTATGAATATATATAATAATATATGTTTAAATATGCATTATTATGTACACGCGCCTTACTTCGATCAGGCTCGCGCCTTATACCTTATACTGCGCCTTGCGCTCAGGCTCCAGAAGACCTTTAGCGCCTTAAGCCTTTAACAACTATGCTTGGAAGTATCCTCACTCTCGACAACCTTAGAAGGAGACATCAGGTTATGGTGAACTGGTGTTGCATGTGTAAGAGATCGGAGGAATCTATGAATCACCGTTTGCTTCACTACCCTGTGGTGAGGGATATTTGAGCTATTGTTCTTTGTTGCTTTTGGTGTGGCTTGGGTGTTCCTAAGCCAACAGTTGATTTTTTAGAGGCTTGGAAAGGGTGTATAGTGGAGAGCCAAGTCAGAGATGCTTGGAGGGCCACCCCCCTTTGTATTTAGTGGGGCTTGTGGCTCAATATAAATAGGAGATCCTTTGAAGGGGAGGAGTCTCCTATTTGGTCTCTCAAATACAATATACTGTCTTCTTATTCTTTTTGGTTAATGGGCAAAATTGTATATCTACAGATAAGTCTTTTGGATTTTGTGGATAGCTTAAAGCTGTAACGTCGCTGTTTGGTCTGCTTCTTGTTCTTTGGGAGCGCTCCCCTTTAGAGTAACTTTAATAAAATTTTACTTATCAAAAAAAAAAAAAAAAAAAAGAAAATATAAGTACTCTCGTGCAGCTCAATTCGGGAGAGTGTGCAACCTAGCAATGATAACGCATGTTGCGTCTCCCAAAAACTGCCCTCCCTTCATCTTCATCCCCATTGATCTAATATCTTTTTCAAAGTCTCCATTGATCTTCATCTCTCTATCAAAAATTTCATTTCAGATTATTGAACCCTCCACTACCGAGTACTGCTTCACACAAATCTGGTGGGTTTCTTTGTAATCTGTGAAGAACTGTGCAAAGGTTCTTCAGAATTTGACAATTTCTACAGAACTACAAAAAATACAAACCATTTGGGCATCTTTTGTAATTTTTGACTTTCATTTGTTTAGCTTGAAGACCATGGAAAGAGGGGGTGTGTGTGTGAGTGCGACCGTCACTGTGCGCGCAAGAGGGAGGGAGGGAGGGAGGGAGAGTCTGATGGAGAGAGAGAGAGAACGTCACACTTGGAGAGAGGGAGAGAGAGTCTAATGGGGAGAAAGAGAGAACGTCACACTTGGAGAGAGAGAGAGACGTTTAGCGGGAGAAAGAAGTTGTAACATCAGTCACTTTTTCCCAGAGTAATTAATAGGGGCAGCTTCGTCTTTTGACATCTCTGATAATTTTTATTAAATTGCATTAAAAATGTGGGGGCATATATGACATTTCACACCATTTCTAATTCCGTATATCTGACATAGGGTCTCACTGTTAGCTAAAAACAAATTATGTATCTATGTGTTATTTTGGCAAACCTCAAGGGGTGTCAGTTTAATTAACCCTTTTAATATTACTTGTTTAATACTTGTTTACTGAAAAAAGTTGTCTAGCATTACCACAGTTTCAGCATTTTATTCTTCCTCACAATAGTCATTTTCTCTGTATAAAATCGATGTGTAGGTCACTGACCCAGTTATTTGAACTGCTTATCCAAGAACAAATTTATGCTGGTAAATGACAACTTCAAATTTGAGCACACTGCTCATGAACTTAAACTTCTTGTCAATTAAATGCAACAAGCAGACAATGCCCACTTCCTGTTGTGAGTTTCAGCCTCATATGCATTGTTTGTATGTGTTGTGTGTGTCTGTGTGTGTGTGTGAGTGTGTGTTGCAAGAGAGACAGGGTGATAGTAAATGGTGCATCTGAATGTCAGAACAAAGTTTGGTTAGTTAATAAAAGGTGAATAGGAAGAATGCGAATTACTAGATGCTTCGCGATGTGTATTAATAACTCCTCTTTTTCCCCTTCAAAACTTCAACATTCTGCTTCTACAGTTCTATTCAGCAGAATTTCTATTGATTACTGCCCCTCCTTGTTCCAAAAGCTTGATGCTTTGAGTACCACCTCTAACATGCTCATGTTTCCTTTTTTTCCCCTTTCATTTTTTTTTTCATTTTTTTAATTGAGTAACAATATCATGCTTCTTTTACATGAATAGAAGATGTCATTGCTCTACTTACTGCTATCTGTTTTTAAGAGCATCGAGAAAATTAATCAAAAGTGACATAAATATGATAGTTTTATCCAAGGGAGCAGCAGAACTACATTGTAATTCCAATATAGCATATAGAAGGAATCTTTTTTGTCGACTTATTAGAAGAAATGACACAAAATATATATCAAATGTATGGCTTTTGGTACCACTAGAACAATAGTCCATCTGGTATAACCTCTCCTTCAAAGGGAAGGTCAGTGGTTCGAGCCCCATTGTAGGCATTCATGGGTATATTTACCTAACCAATAAATAAAAAGTGTATGGCTTTTGTTGCCATTATTTTCACAAAAAACAGAAGCAACTTTAAAAGGCAAAAGAAAATATATAAAATAAAACAAGAGAGCCTAAAAAGACAAAAGTGGAGGGAGAAAAAGAAACAGAATACAAAGCCCACAACAAGAACCACTAAGTGAACATGAATTTTCAAGTAGTCAAAGCTCTTCTTTTGGCAAAAAGACAAGTTTCTGAATTTGAAGGATTTTAGCAGCTGACAAAAAGTGAAAACATCGAGTACACAACAAAGTTCATAACAGTATACATTTTATCATATGAATCAATCCATAAAAGTGACAAGAAGCAACAGCAGGAACTCCACAATTAAAGGAATATATAATAAAGCCTAATAAAAGAAATCTGCACACGTAAGAAAAAGTTGAAGTACACAATCAAATAGTAGGTGCAACAAGTTGCTAAAATCCAAGGAGACAATCAAGTATTTTATCACATGTAATAGGTGAACAGCTACCTTGTGTTCTCTCAGTACATGGCTGAACGAGTGTTTTCTTACTCTCAAATCACTATCCACCGCTGGACAATTACTTAAATTTTTTTCTGTTCTTAAATATTATAGTGACAAAATAATTATATTATGGCTGCTATGTGTTATCTAGAATTGAACAAAATCAAGCGAACAAAAGAAAAGAAAATTATTGACACAAATTACCAGTATCTAGTAGTGTTTTTAGCAGCTGTAAAAACATTTACCAACCTTTCTTTTTCAACGTTTCCTTCCATTTGTTCAATCGGCTGTGGCTGGAGCTTTAAATTCAATTTTGGACGCTCTACGGCCCGATTCCCAATGTCAGATCCAGCTACTACAGGTTTCATAAGATTTGCATTTCCATGTAATTCACTAGCATCTTCCACATGATCTGAATCAGTTTGCTGCGGGCACCCCTACATTAAAGAAACAATGGGATCGAATGCCATCCACATAAAATTATGAAAGGGCATCATACAGTAAAAATACTGATATGGTTTACCTGCTTAAAACCAATAGGTTGTTCCAAACCCTCCAAAGGCTTAGATCTTGGAAGTAATTTTAATTTAGGCCGTTCAGATGGTTCTGAAGGCGTTGGTGATTTCACCTCCAATCCACCAGATTTGCCGTTACTAAGAGCCAGTCGAACCCCTTCAGCATACATTGTCGGTTTCCTCTCTTTTGCTTCTGGATACACAGGAGACCTGGCCCTCTCGTGGGCCAGCAACTCCCTGCCGCCACCACGAATGCCATCATCAACAATCAAACTCCTTTCGGCATCTCTTGCCAATGCCATGTCATGATATTCCATACCACCCGCAGGATGCATCACATTGTGAGTATTCTTATTAAAAATATTGTTACCGTTGGATCGATATTCACTCTCTGGTTCCGGATGTCTAATGACCTCGATATCTGTCTGATGATGGATTGTTTGTTTGGACATCCATCTACCAGAAGAGACCTTCTCAAGGGCACTGGCATTAGCAAACTTAAGGGCAGCATTTGGTGCGGACTGTACAGCAGGCACTGGCTCCATGATATCCACTGCTTCCTTCCTCACTGCCCAAGCATTTGGAGAAGAACCAGCAGCTACATTCCGCCCACCATTGCCACTCGTGTTCTGAGAATTCCCTCCCACATGTCGGGCTTCAGTAAATCTCGCGGAGTAAGAACTGCTGCTACCCAAACTCTCTGAATTAACTCTCACAGGACCCGCCGCAGCAAATTTCGCAGCATAAGAAGTAGCAGTACCACCAGACAACTCAGACACCGAAGCTGAAACATGTCGACTAGGTAACTTCCCAGTAGACGAATATTCAGGCTTTGGCTCCGAACTAATTTGCATGGAACGGGTGCTCTCATCACTGATAGTTCGACGCGGAGCCGAGACACCATCCAAGGGCTTCCGTTCATCCTCGTCGAAATTCCGGCCAATTTGTGCACTATGATTGAAAAATGGAGTCTTGTCGTCAAAATTCCTGACAGACCCAGCTGAACCGGGCCTTAATCGATTATCTGATCTCCCGATAGGTTGTCCCCAGGGTGACTGGCGATCGAAACCGCGACTCGAAGGCCTCACAGTTCTGTCAGAAATACGAAAAATTAACTAGGTTTTCTACTTGCAGATCTAGTATTTTGAACCATATGAAACAAAAAATTGTATAAATCGTTACATACACAAACTGTGATTTACAGATATATATATATATATATATTCTCAGATCTAGGCATCTTTACATCCAATAAGAATATTAGGTGAATCTATAGAAATAGAAGGAAAGAGAAAGAGGAACTTACACGCCAGGAGCAGAAGGGAGAGGAAGATCGGAAGGAATCGAACCGCCATGGAAGTCTTTCAGTGTCATCGTAGTCGAGCCTCCCGAAGCTTTCTTCTTCGACATTCTCTCTCTCGCTTCTCTTCCCCTCCCCCCAACCCTCTCTCTCTCTCTCTTTCTCTCTCTAAAAGATCCCTATATCCTCTCTAACCCCTCTGTCTCTCTTTCTCTAGAAATCTCGAACAGGGTCGGGAGGACACAGAATTGAGAGAGGAGGTTCGCGTTCTACCCACGGGTTCCACACTTCCACTAGGGCACACTTCTACAAAAGAAAGGTAAGCAAAGATACGGCGTCGTTCTAACGAATCACGGTATTCAAAAGTAGTACGTAATACACGATACCAACACGGGATATGTTTAAATTCCATAAAAAAAAAAATCATGAAGGTGTATAATAAATATTCCAAAAAAAAAAACTATAATTCAATAAAAAAAATTTATTGTAATACACGATACCAACACGGGATATGTTTAAATTCCATAAAAAAAAAAAATTCATGAAGGTGTATAATAAATATTCCAAAAAAAAAAACTATAATTCAATAAATTTTTTTATAAAAAATTATTTTATTCATCTTATGAACAGGTGTTGTTTTTCATTCTTGAATTTTTTTCCTAAATTTTTTAAGTTCATATATTTTTAAACAACGACACTCCTGATGAAATATATAATCCAAACAAAATCTAAAAACATATGAAAAGTACATTTTTCCTCTCTATATATAGAGAGAGACCATTTGGAATTGTTGTTAGAATGATGAAAGTTGTTAGTAGTAGAGTTGTCAGTAAAATGTATTTATGCATTTTGTGACACATGGTATAAATCACTTTTTATACTTGAATCACTTTTAAATTTGGTTTGGTAATAATGTTATTTAAAGCACTTTTAAAATTAATTTTACTATATTACCCCTACACTAATAAACATGAGTTCAATAATTTATGAATTTTTTTTTTTTTATATCACAAATTTTGTTTATCATATAGTATTTGTATTTAGGACTAAAATATAAATGAGTTAAACATATTTTAATAATTATTAATTTGTATATAATTTGAGATCTTCTACTAATATAATAAGTAAATTCGTTCATATACTATCTAATAATAAAATTTAATAATATAATGTTTTGTAGTACAGACAACATTTCATTAAATAAAACTATACACTTCAAAGGTGGTGATGGTGGCATTGGTGAGATTGGAAGGGACAAAAAAATATAAATAAATAAAAATAAAAATGGAGATTGGAAGGCAGCCAAGCAAAGTCCCAAAATGACTATGATATTAATTTGCTATTTGTTTGTTGTATGAGGGATAAAATTATATTTATAAAATAAAAAAATAAATAAAAAGAAGAGGGATTGCATTGTCTAAAACAAATTAGTTACACCTAAAAAAAATTAATCTCTACTCCTAACGTAGTTTTAAAAGTTATAATTTCAAGCTTCACTTCAACGTACTTTTTGGATGTAACCTCTACCTCCTAAATCACTGGGATGGCGAAGGTGGTTGTCTGTTATGGGTGGTGGTGGATGTCGACTATGGGGATGGTGGCGGTGGTTATTGATTATGGGGATAGCAATTGTTGACAGGGATGATGGCTGTTGTGGTTGTGTGGTTGGGGAATGGCGATGGTGAAGGCGACGATTGCAACCCATCCCGCCATCGAAAGACATCAACATGACGCCAACGTCGTCGTCAACAGTCTCCTCCACCGCTATCAGTTGTCAAACCCGAAATAGCCTCCGACCCAGCATACCTTGCAAATGGAAACCCTCGCGCGTGTCACCAAAGTACCCAACGGAAAGCTTCAGTAACCCTCAGTTTCAGTTCCGGCGACCCTTCTTAGTTCTTCAATCTCCACCTCCATGCTTGTAACGACCCAAATCCCCATGGATCCGGATCATTAAATGGGTCCTAAACCGACCCAAAAACATCCGAGGGCAAAACGGTAATTTCACGTTAAATTTAAATGACAAAACCCGAAAAGGATACAATGGTAATTTGTCATAATTCAATAAATTGGGACTCAAGGGTAAAATAGTCATTTACTTGCCCCACGTAATAATTAGAATAAGATCTGGGGCAAAATAGTCCTTTTGGGGCTAAAATATAATTAATACACTTATTTGGGTCATGAAAGTAATTACATGTAATCGCAATTGGGTGCCAAGTGTAAATTTTGGGTAATTAAATACACAATGTTTTAATTCAGAGGCATAAACCGGTTGACGTATAAGGTCCATATGTCGACTGGTTTGGGCTTGAACAGTGGGAAACCCACTGGGGATACCAGTCGACGTATGGCTCCCATACGTCGACTGGTTTGGAAAAGATACCGGTCGATGTATGAATCCCATACGTCGACTGGTTTGGGACGTCCAACACAATTCAGCTACTGCCGAGACCCCGGTCGACCGGTTTGGCTATACGTCGACCGGTTCCTGAAAATTCCCCATTTCCACTTCCACTATCTTGCACTATCCATACACACCAACTTTTGGAATAAAACTACTCACGTCACTACTAATGTTTTAATATCAAATAAAGATACAACCACCACGACGTTAACGTAATTAATTACATATTACTTCATTACACAAAATTAAATCATACATAAATTATCCATTGGCCATAATTTGCAAACTTACTTACTTTACCAAAATTACAAGTTTATACATGAAATGGCCAAATACACAAAATAGCAAAACTATCTTCTAACAACTCTCAAGCTTGCGGAGGATTCTCATCCGCCGGTTCTTTCCCAAGACCTGAAAAAAATAATATATATATAGGGGTGAGCATATAGCTCAGCAGGTGACACTTAAGACATAATTCTTGTGTCCTAGTGAATCCAGACAAAGCATAGGCCAATGGGAAATAGGGATCATTTAGCGTAGGGAAATCAAATACATCATACATTATACAAGTCATTCCCAAATATGATCAATGCAATGCAATGCAATGAATGCAAATGCGTGCCAATGTCACTCCCCATTTTCCATTCACAAAACCATCACTTTCTAAAGTTAATGTAACCCCCTTTGGTAACCCCGCCGCGACGAGAGGAGGATTGGCTATCGTCCCTAGGCCTTTGGTAACCCCGCCGCGCCGTCGAGGGGCCCGAATAGCTCAA
>JAOTQH010284353.1:0-10058 GCA_025631255.1 Cornus kousa
TCAAGCCTACACTTGTCAACCATCCATGCCAACATGTGCTCCTATCCTAGGCCAACAAATGGATGAATCTCCACCCTTCATGTGTCAAAGGAATTAGCCTCCCAGTGGTTTCACTACAAAATCAACAAGTGGTACCTTAGGAATGTGACACTTGTCACATTTTCTAGAAATTGCAAAAAGGTTTTTTTTAAAAATATCTTCCAAATTAAATTGCAAATTGGTCCTTGAGACAAAAAATAATTACCTTGCATAATTACACTAAAAACCCAAAAGTTATGAATAATTACCAAAGGTTATGCATTCATGCCCTTTACGAAGAAAATAAACATTTAACATGCTTTTCTACAAAAGTGTAAATGTGGATGTCTTAGAAATTAAATATCATGGACGTATACAAAAATAGAATCAAATTCGAGCACAAAAAGTGAGGTTTTGCAAAGAAAAATGAAAAATTACTAAAAGACGAATTAGGAAAAAAAAATGAAAAATGAATTTACCGAAAAAAGAAAAGGAAGAAAATTCCCAGGTCATGACAAACTACCCTTCGTAAAGGGATTTCATCCCCAAAATCCAATCATATCTGAAAAATAGAACAATTGGGGATACCGGGAGCGAACCTCCTACTCGAGCTCCCAGGTAGCCTCCTCAACGCCGTGGTGTCTCCACATAAACTTAACTAATGGGATGGTCTTGGTCCACAAGACCTGTTCTCGTGAGTTAAGAACTTGAACTGGACCTTCCTCGTAGGTCACATCTTTATTAACAATGATGTCTGTCTACCGTAAAACATGTGATGGATCCGGTTCATACTTCCTCAGCATAGAAACATGAAAGATGTCGTAAACCATATCCAGGTCTGGCGGCAATGCCATCGATAAGCAATTTCACCGACGCACTTCAAAATCTCAAATGGTCCAATGAACCTAGGAGACAACTTACCAGTCTGTCGAAATCTCAGAAGTCCCTTGCACGGAGAAATCTTAAGAAAGACATGGTCCCCTACCTTAAATGACAAGGATCGTCTCCTCCTATCAGTGTAACTCTTCTGTCTACTCTGTGCAGTAGCCAACCGCTGTCCAATCAACTTAATTTTCTCCATAGTCTCGATGACAATGTTGGGACCCAAGGCAACAATATCACCGACCTCGGTCCAACGAACTGGAGATCTGCAAGGTCTGCCATACAACGCCTCAAAAGGTGTTATGCCCATACAATGCCTTAAAAGGTGCTATGCCAATAATGGTCTGGTAACTGTTGTTATAAGCAAACTAAACCAAAGGTAAGTGGCTCTCACCACCCCCGAAATCTAAGATACAAGCCCGTATAATATCCTCCAATATCTGAATGGTGCGTTCCGACTGACCATCAGTCTGAGGATGGAATGCCGTGCTAAAATGAAGCCCCGTATCAAAAGCCCCTTGAAAAATCTGCCAAAAATGAGACTTGAACCGTGGATCCCTATTTGAAACAATAGATACAAGAACCCCATGAAGCCTAACAATCTGCTCCACATAATGTCTACTCAATCTCTCAGCATTATCTATCACCGCTATGGGCAAGAAGTGAGCTGTTTTGCTTAACCTGTCAATTATGACCCAAACGGCATCATTCTCTGCCTGAGACCTCGGTAGTCCCGTTACAAAATCCATAGTGATATGCTCCCACTTCCATTCAACTACTGGTAATGGTTGCAATAATTCTTTCGGTCGCTGATACTCCGCCTTCACTTGCTGACAAGTAAGGCATCGAGCTACAAATTGTGAAACCTCCCGTTTCATGGCCTGCCACCAAAACTATCGTCGTAGATTGTGATACATTTTAGTACTACCAGGATGAACTGCGAGCCGAGAGTGGTGAAAATCCTGAAGTATGTTCTGGCGACAAGACGAGGGAAAAAACATCATCCCCTAGTACCTGAGACCACCGTCTGGATGCAAGGTCCAACCCTCAACATTCTCGCCACTGGAAATCTGAGCGTGGATGGACTTCATCTCCCCATCCATCTGTTGTGCCTCAATAACTCTGCTAACAAGGGTCGGTTGAGCCACAATGCTAAACAAAATAGCCGGTGAAAGATCCTCATAACACTGTAAACCAAGGTCTGCAAGTTCTTCTAGCAACTTCCATCTATGAATGGAAATGCTAGCAAGAATCCCTCGTGACTTCCTGCTCAACGCGTCGGCCACCACATTGGCCTTACCAGGATGGTACTATAACTCAAAGTCATAATCCTCTATGAACTCAACCCATCTACACTGACTCAAGTTTAAATCCTTCTGAGAGAAGAGATACTTGAGACTCTTGTGATCGGAGAAAACCTCAAACTTTTCCCCATACAAATAATGTCTCCACCCTTTCAGGGTGAATATAACTGTTGCCAAATCTAAATCTTGTGTCAGATAGTTCAACTCGTGAGTCTTCAACTGTCGAGACCCATAAGTAACCACCCGCTCTGTCTGCATCAAGACATAACCTAAAACTTCCCGAGAAGCATCACAAAAGATCACATAACCCAAACTACGTTCAGGAATGATCAAAACTGGAGCTAATGTCAACTTGACCTTTAACTCTTGAAAAGCAAGTTCACAAGCCTCGGTCCATACAAACTTGACCCCCTTACGGGTAAGTCTAGTCGTAGGTGCCGCTAGACGAGAGAAATCTCAAACTAATCTCCGGTAGTAGCCAGCTAGGCCAAGGAAACTCTGTATTTCAAACACTAACTTTGGACATTCCCAATCCATCACTGATTCAATCTTCAAAGGAACCACTGTAACACCACCCCCTGACATAACATCCCCAAGGAACTTTACTTCTGATAGCCAAAATTCGCATTTCTCAAACTTGGCGTACAACTGATTATTCCTAAGGATCTGCAACACTATTCTCAAATGATACTCATGCTCCTCTCTTGAACTGAATACATAAGAATGTCAAACAGAGACCACAATAAACTGATTAAGATGGTCATTGAATACATGGTTCATCAAATCCATGAAAGCTGCTCGAGCATTGGTTAAAACAAATGGCATCACCAGAAACTCATAATGGCTATACCCTGTGTGGAAAGCGGTTATGGATACATCTTCATCCTCAACCCTCAACTATTAGTAACCCGATCTCAAATCAATCTTAGAAAAATAAGTGGTTCCTTTTAACTGATCTAACATATCATCAATCCTAGGCAAAAGATACCTGTTCTTAATCGTCACATGGTTCAGCTTGCAATAATCGATGCAAAGTCTCAAAGACCCATCCTTCTTCTTTGCAAAAAGAACTGATGCTCCCTATGGTGAAACACTAGGATGAATAAAGCCCTTTACTTTTAAATCTTCCAATTGAGCTTTCAACTCATAAAGCTTTACCGATGCCATGTGTTACAGTGCCATAGAGATCAGCACAATACCAGGAATGACATCAATAGCAAAGATAACTTCCCGAAGAGGAGAAAGCTCTGTCAACTCCTCTGGAAAGACATCCTAAAACTCTGCAACAACTACTGGAAAAATATGGCTCGAAGCACTATCCTCGTTAGCTAATAGGCTAGCCAAGTAGGACCTGTGGTGACTCCAATCATTGATACTGAAAACCATCGCCGGGTGGGAACTGCTCTGATCTCCCACAAAGTGAAAATAATCTCTTATGGGAGTGCAAACAAACACTCGCCCACGGAAGCAATTGATCGTGCCACGGAAGAAAGACAACCAGTCTATCCCGAGAATGATGTCGAAGCCTGTCATGTCTAGGATAATAAGGTCGAACTCCAAGGTCCATCCAACTATTTTAATAACACAACCCTAAAAAATACGGTTTAAAGATACTGGACCCCCAATTGGTGTGTCAACACAAAGGAAACCATCCCGTTGTGTGACCTCCAGACCCAAGGAAATGCAAATGATGCAGCTATGAATGAATATAATGTACCTGTGTCAACAAGAACTCTAGCCCAAGAACTGAAAATTGGAAAGATACCTCGAACTATAGAAGTTCCCACAGAGGTATCGGCCTGTGGTAATGCATAAGCTTGTGCTTAAGCCCCTGACTGCTGAGAACTGCCCTACTAAGATGACTGATGTTTGGAAGCAGTAGGCGTAGAACCTCTACCTGGATACGAACTGGTTGGAGTAACTGGTTGTGGTGCTTAAAGCACCCTGAAACCTGACTGTAGAACTACTGATTGTGCCGGTGTGGCCTGTGAGCCAGCGCCACCCTGTGCTCTACTCTGTGGATGAGGGAAATCCTTCCTCATATGGCCAGGCTACTTATAGTAGTTGTAAGTCCCCTGACAACCCCTTGTCAAAGTTACAGGCTTACTAGCCTGTGACCGACTAGACTATGAATGAAGCTATAGACAGTGAGGCTTGATATGCCCTGACTGCTAAGAATGGTGATATATCACTCCCTGGGCTGATCCCAAAGATACTGGAACTGTAGATATGGACCGAGCCTATTATGACTATCCCTGAGTACGTGAACTGTCCCCGGCCTTAGCCTTCTTCCATGGACCCCCAACAGATACTGATGGAATCTCCCCATGTAGCTGTTTATATAAACCCTAGATCCTGTTCTAATCTCGGTCCTCGGCCTCAACCATTGTAGTCCTCTGAGCCATCTCTCCATAGGTCCTCAAATCCAGTACTAAAATCTATGGCCTAATGTTAAGATGTAACCCATCCTGAAATTTCCTTGCCCTAAGCTCATCAGTAGTTATTATCTCCGGTGCATAACGGGAAAGAGAAGTGAAGCGTGTCTTATACTCATTGACGCTCATCATGCCCTGATAGAGACCTATGAACTGTACTCTCATATCCTGCCTCATAGCCCTCAGAAAGAAGCGATCAAAGAATAATGTCCTAAACTCCTCCCAAGTCATCACTTCCACATTGTGGATATTGGTCATAGACCTCTACCAAATATCGGCATCTCCTATGAACATAGAGGTCATCAAGGAGATCCTCAATCGGTCTGTAGGTACTCCCATGCTATCAAGTTTGCTTTCCATGAGGTCAAACCTTGCCTCTAAAGTAAGTGGATCTATACTCCCTGTAAATTGGTCGATCTTAACCCGCTGTAACTTCATGAAGTAATCCAATGCCTCATTAGCAACTGGTGCCGGTGCTGGTACTGGAATCTGCATCCCTATAATATGCTAACAAAACATTTATTGAATGGACTCTGACATCCCCAGAGCCACTCCCTGTGCAATCTGCTTCTCATAAGTCGGCGTTCATGGTGGATTAAGATCCATACCACAAGGTTAAACCCTAAGCCACCCTAGACCCCGTGTGAGTCTGGTGTCCTCAACCTACTCATCTATTCTGTCATGATGAGAAGACTCTCTGTGAGTCAAGACCATGATGCTAAACGCACAAAAGGAAAGAGGTCAACAGTAACACAAGTTATTATGACCGGATGAAACTCACACTATGAATACATAAAATAAGAAGCTTGTCAATGTATGCAACATATGATCATGCTAAATTAGATAAACATATATAATATGCTAAATAGATACTGAAAAGTTCCAGGTACTTAAGCATGTAAGCACATAGATATGTTATCAAGCCAAATACGTAAACATGTTATAATACCGAAACATGTTATCAAGAGTATCCTAATAAATCAAAGTACATCAACAAAATCATGATATGCACCCAAAACCCTTCATCCTAAGGTTTTTGAACCTAGGAGCTCTGATACCATTTGTCGTGACTCGAATTTTTTTTAACCCGGTGGGTCTAGGATGAACCAATGATCGACACGTTAAAGGATCCAGACACGAAATCAAATGATAAATCGAGGCCACTAAAGTTATAAACCATTTTTAAGGTACCAATGTGACCTTCCATGAAATCACAGAACTTAAGGAGAATGAAAGAACGAATGAGAACCTATGACGAGCTAATTTCAATGATTAAGGGTAAAATGGTCAATTTGTAACTAAGAGGAATAATTTGACTCTAAGTAAGTCAAATATAGTCTAAAAAACCTAAACTAATCATTTCACACCATTCCAAGGGATTCTAAAGATTTTAAACAAGAATTCCATAAGATACCTCTTCCCCGTTTAAGTGAAAACTGACACCCTCTCACTAAAATATGAATAAATCTTATTATGTTTCGAATCTAAGGATGAGATTGATACCATTGGAAATATAACTCAAAACCCTTGAGTTTAGGCTCAAGAATCACCCCATTTGGATTTAAAACAAAGAAGTTATGGCTCTTGGAAGTTGGTACATCAAACCTGGAAACTAACTAGAAGCTGTGTACATTTGCATGCTATTTCGGTCGACCGAAATAAAGGTTCAGACGACCGAAATGAACTAAGGATTTGCTAAAAACATGAACTTAGGTTTTGGTTATTTTGGTAGACCGAAATGAAGGTTCGGTCGACCCAAATTGTCATGAACAGTGAAAAATGCTACTGGAATTAGGTGTTTACTATTCATTGATGTTTCCAATTGATTTCGGTAGACCGAAATGGAGTTTCGGTCGACTGAAACACCTCAAAAAGCTGTTGGAACTCTGCTATGAGCCTAAGGTGTTAAGGTTTAACCCATGTTTGAATGCTATGATGCTTTAGTTCAAAAGATGCAAGTCTTAAACTGATTTTCAAGGAATTTCAAGTGGATGAGCATGCCAACAAACCTTAATATGGATGGAAGAACACAAAACATTGGCTCATGACCTCATACACTTTAGTTACATGATTTTCACATGCTAAACCTCCAAGTTAGCTAAAATATGCTTTTAAGGTAAACTAGTGCATCAACTGATTACAAGAACAAAAGGAAACATGTTTGGCCCTTGGCCTCATTACAAACACATCCAAAGAGTATCAAAAAGTGCACTTAAGTACACATTACATGGTTTAGACAATAAATACTTATTTTGTCATAGTAAGCAAAATGAACAAGATATGCTAACAAGTGCATATTCTAACATAGCAAAAATGCTCCAAGTAGTCTAGTAAGTCTAAGATTGTTGTGCATCCCACAATAACGCTTCTTTACCTGAAAAACACCCAGTAACTTTGGGATGAATAAATAAGCTTATTCGTTGGGAATGAGCATGCATATGCTTAATTTATTACAAGGTTTACAATTTAATCCAATGCAATTCATGCTATTAAAGTGACACTAGAACTCTCAACATAGTACAATGAGATGCAATTTCACAAAGTTATCAACTTGAAAATTAAAGTGCGAAATCAAATCAAAATGGATACTTGGATATTGCCTGAATTAAAAACGTACTCTTGAGATCACTTTAGGGCTATTAACTTATGTGTACCTTCCCCTCGTGCGCACTATAGTGTGAAAGGACAATCCCCGTACTAGAACCAAGTCCTAGCCTAGTCAAGTTCTTGATAATATTCCAAGTTTCCAAAATCAACAAGTTAAGCAACAAGTCATGATATATATTATAAACATAAAAGCTCCATGAATTTAATGACTAAATCATTAGAACAATGAAATCGAAATCAATTAAGCTAATTTGTTAATTTCCTCTAGATTTCAAGAGTTTTTCAAATAATCTCAAATGAATATATATCATGAACCAAGTCATGGCCATGCCATATGTCAAGTAAAAAATGAAATACTAGCATGGTAGAGTTAAGTAGAATTTAAAATCAACTTAAATTACTCATGTCTCTAGAATTAAAAACTCATTTAAATCATGTCAAATTAATACACAAGAAAATTCAAGTCATGGCCATGCCATATATCAAGTCCAAAGTAAATTATATGCAAACTACCATTAGTCATTTATTACTTAAATTAACATAGGACATGCATACAACTTGTATATCATTACAAAGTAAATTTATTCACTTAGGAAAATAAGATAGAACACTCCCTACCTTAATAGAGAATTGAATCTTTATAATCCAATGCAATAAGGCTCAAAATGGAAAACCAAGCTAGAGTTTTTTAGAGGAGAGTGAGAGAAATATAAAGTATTCCAAGTTCTAAGGTCTAAGGTGAGTGAAAGGATATCAAAATGAAGCTCAAAGCTTTAAACCAAGCTTAGCTTCAATGGAGGTTTTCTTAAGGTTCTTGAGAGGAAAGTGATGAATCAATTGAAATGAAGTAAAAATCCTAAGTTAAAGGTGGTGGGATTCTCCACTCACTAGGTCCTCTTGCACTACCTCTCACACACACACTTGCAAGACTAAAGGTGAGTCCTACACTTGTCATGAATCTAAATAAACTCTCAAGTTTAAATATTGAGCCTACACTTGTCAACCATCTATGCCAACATGTGCTCCTATCCTAGGCCAACAAATGGTTGAATTTTCACCCTCCATATGTCAAGAGATTAAGCCTTCAAGTGGCTTCACCACAAAATCAACAAGTGGTACCTTAGGAATGTGACACTTGTCACATTTTCTAAAAATTGCAAAAAGGTCCTTTTTAAAAATATCTTCCAAATTAAATTATAAAATGGTCCCCAAGATGAAAAATAATTACTTTATTTAATTACTCACAAACCCCAAAAGTTATGAATAATTACCAAAGGTTATGCATTCATACCCTTTACAAGGAAAGTAAACATTCAACATGTTTTTCTACAAAAGTGTAAATGTAGATGTCTTAGAAATCAAATATCATAGATGTATGCAAAACCAGAATCTAATCCGAACACAAAAAGTGAGGTTTTGCAAGAAAAAATGAAAAACAGCTAAAAGACAAAATAGGGAAAAAGACGAAAAATGAATTTACCGAAAAAAGAAAAGGAGGAAAATTTTATGGGTCATGACATAAGGATACAAATCTGATCTTAAGTTAGGAGAATAGTCATTTCGTGGTATAAGAAGGGATTGTCTTGGGACACATTATCTTTAAAAGAGGGATTGAGGTCGATAAGACAAAAGTTGATTAATTCATAGCCTTCATCGTCCTTCTTCGGTGAGACAAATTTGATCTTTTCTTGGCCATGTTGGCTTTTATCACCGCTTCATTAAGGATTTTAGCAAGATATCTCGGCCTTTATGCCATCTTCTTGAAAAGGATTTCAATTTTGATGAAGTATGTTTGGAAGTTTTTAAGAAGCTCCGTTCACTACTCTCTTCTGCCCCAATCATGAAACCACCTAATTGGTATTTGCCCTTTGAGATCATGTGCGATGTATCCGATTATGCATTAGGTGCTGTTTTAGGCCAACATATGGATAAAACTCCTCATGTCATTTACTGCGCTAGCAAGCCTCTCTCAGATGCTCAAATGAACTATTCAACAACTAAGAAAGAATTGCTAGCAGTTATCTATGCCTTGGACAAATTCCGTTTAAATCTTCTTGGATCCAAGGTCATTGTCTTCACGGATCATGTCGCGTTAAGACATCTACTTGAAAAGAAAGAGACCAAACCATGACTCATTCGTTGGATACTCTTACTCTAAGAGTTTCATATTGAGATTAAGGATAAGAAAGGAACTGAAAATGTGGTCGCAGACTATCTCTCTAGGCTTCTTATTGAGAACATTTCTAATTTTTCTCCAGTTCATGATTCCTTTTCAAATGAGCAACTATTTTAGATTTCTCATGTGTCGCCTCCTTGGTTTGCTGACATTGTCAACTATCTTGCGGTTGGAAAAATTTCATCCTAATGGTTTAAGCAAGAGAAAGACTGGTTCTTCGCTCAAAATAAAAAAATTCTTTCGAGAAGACCCAGAATTATTCAAGTATTACCCAGTTCAAATAATCTGAAGATGCATTCCTAAATCTGAAGTCCAAAATATCTTGAAATTCTGCCATACTCTTGAATGTGGAGGACACTTTAGTGCCAAAAAGACTTCAGTTAAAGTTCTTCGAAGTGGATTTTATTGGCCTTCATTATTCAGGGATGCTTACAACTTTCGTAAGTCTTGTAAACGATGTCAAAATACCGGGGCCATGTCTAAAAGGGATATGATGCCAACGAACTCCATTTTAATTATTGAAATCTTTAATGTTTGGGGAATAGATTTTATGGGACCATTTCTATAACACCCCCTGATTTCGGAACACGGGTTAATCAAGTCCGCGCACAAAATCAGGGGATATTAAAACCTGTC
>JAOTQH010284374.1:0-10058 GCA_025631255.1 Cornus kousa
CAAAAAAAACCTAGCTTATTCATTTAAATTTGCATATGTGTATATGTGTATATATTTGTATATGTGTGTGCGCATGTGAGGTCTGAGCATAGTTGGAAGGAGTTGATAGATAACCTGGAAGTGAGAGAGTAAGGTGGCCGTGGACTGATACTTCCACATGTCTTCATAGTAATCGAGCTTTGTTGCGGCCAGATGATCCATCGTCCGTGAATGATCATCCTTCCCCAATTAAGTACTGTATTTATAGTTACAAGTCCGGATCCGGTGCTGAACCGCCCCGAATCGCACTTTCACTCGACTTTGACAGCTCTCCTCTCCATCCATCAGATACAGTGTTAACTCCCAATAATGTAGAATCTAATTCTTCCTCTCTCAGAATCTAATTCTGATCAGACATAAGAAAAATTATGTGTTCTTCTTGTCAATAAAAAAATATTAAATTTTCAGTCCTAAAGTCTTTTAATACAGTATTTGCTGTTGAATGTTCTAAATAAATCTATTTGGATTATTCATTTTAAGAAAGTTGGCGTTGCCATACAATTTAAATTGTTTTATCAACTACAGTTCAAGAGATACAATTTGAAGACGAACTTTTATAATGTCCTGTGCTTCACAAGAGGATAGATGAAAACAAAAGATGAGAACTTCCATGTAGATTATCTTTTTCAGTTTCTTCATGAACTATACAAAGGCAGGTTATGGTGATTAATTACCATAATATTATTCATGAGACACAGAAAATTGAAACTTTAAAATAAATTCTCTGATTTAAAATTAATGAATCCAATTCGATATTTCCTAACTCAGAATAAAAGTTGTTGCAAGTAATAACACTTGGAAGTGTGCACAAAGTTTGCTTCTTCTTTTTTTGAATTTATGTGCACAAAGTTTGCTTGGTTTCATGTTACCCTTGACATTTTGCTGTTCATGTCTCCACAAAATGAAATTAGAGCTATTAGTCCAAAATAATAAACTGTTTTAAAAAAATCACTTAAAATGTATATCGAAGTCCAACAACAATATGTTAATTAAGATAAATAAAATTAGGCTAAAAAGTGATGTTTAAGACATTTTTCTTATAAAACCTCTTTTTTTTTCTTTTTCTTTTTTTTCTTTTTTTTGGGTTTCTGCAAAATAAAAGAACAAACTAACTAAAAACTGTTGGAGATACTATAACTTAAGGAGGGACAGAGATAAGATATTTTAAATTAAGGTAAAAGTGAAAAGAAAAAAAAAATCCTAAAATTTTACCAAGTTAGCAAAATACCCTCATATACTATTAAAGTGAGCAAATTAATGCAAAATACCCTCATATACTATTAAAGTGAGCAAATTATACCTCTCGTCTCTGTGTTGCTTCATTTTCTCATTCCTCTATGTTTTTGTTGTTTATCTCTTTTACAAATATCATCCTCTTTTTCGGGTTGAGTTCAAGCCCAACCCGAATATGTTTGGGTTTTGACAAAATCTAACATAACCCAATTTGTCAATTTTAAGCCCCAATTTTAAAATTTCTGGAAATCATGTTTATATGTGATTAATTAAAAGAATAAATTACTATATTTTATTTTCTTTTAATTTTGGATTTTAAATTATTGATGTATGTGTTGTAGTTATTTTTAAATTCAACTATTATGTTTTAGTCTCTACCCTGCCAATGGGGCAATACCAAAAATTGGAAATTTTTTACCAAAAAAATTTGAAACCTTATTATATGTCAAATTCCTGTAAAAATCTTATATAGGAATTATATAAATGCAGTGAGCCATATATAATCCACAGCAAAACAGTGTTTGCAAATTGAAATCAGTTTCTTCAACGCGGGTCCAATTACGATATAGATATATATATATATATATATATTAACAATAAGTCCAACTAGGGATGGCAACGGGGGTAGGGGTGCAACTTGGGCGGGTTAACCCAGCCCAACCCGAAAATTTGAAATTTGGACTTTAAGTTTACAAATCGGGTTTATGTTCGGGTTGGGTTTTACCACAACCCAGACATATTTGGGTTGGGCTCGGGCTCAACCCGAACCCAACTCAAAACTCGATTTTTTTTTTCTCTCTCTCTACCCATACATTGCAGAGACGCTCGCCGGGTGTACTATACGGTAAACAAGCAGTTCTTCTCTTAATGATAGACCCTTCCAATTCTCTATCCTCTGCAGCTGTCTCAATAAAGTGTTCCACTACTCCCTTTCGCCCCAGCTTTAGGGTGTAAAAAGATGGAAAGTATGGCCCTAGTCCATACCTGTTAAAGATTGGTTCAATGACTCCTGTGCTACGAGAGGGGCAAAAAGCTTGAGAGTTGAGAGACACTGGTTGAAGCTTGCGAGCGAGCGGAGAACGGAGAACAGCGAACGGAGAACCCGATTTGGAACAGCGTGCGATGGAAACTGAAAGATCTGGGTTGATTTTTTGAACAATCTGAAATGGTTGAGAGTTGAGAGGCAGAGGTTGAAGCTTGCGAACGGAAATAGTTGAGAGTTGAGAGGCAGAGGTTGAAGCTTGCGAACGGCGAAGCAGATCTGGAACAACGGGCGATGGAAACTGAAAGATCTGGGTTTTGATTTTTTGAACAATCTGAAATGATATGCCAATATGGGTTTGGACTTTTGATTGTTGCAAATAGATTTATGAAACTGAAATATATTTTTGTAGTTTGCAATTGTTGTAGAGAGTGAGAGAGTTTGGATATGCCGATGTGGGTTTGGATTAGAGAGAGTCTGATATGCCGATGTGGGTTTGGATTAGAGAGAGAGAGTTTGATATGCCTATGTGGGTTTGGATGAGAGAGAGAGAGAGAGAGAGAGAGTTTGATATGCCGATGTGGTGGATTTGTGTGGTTTGCAGTTGTTATAATATATATATATATATATATATAATTTGTTTTTAATATATAATGTAATCAAATATATAATATTTTATTTTTAATATATAATATAATCAAATATATAATATATATATATATAATTTGTTTTTAATAATAATATAATCAAATATATAATATATATATATATATAAATTTCTATAAAAAAAAAAAAATTAAAAATTCAACCCGTCAACCCGACCCAACCCATCCAAAAGCATTCGGGCTGGGTTATGACCATAACCCATGTTAAATACAATTCGGGTTGGCCCAACCTAACCCGACTCGGGTTGATGCTGGGTTGGGACTGGGCTGGGTTGGGCCAACCCAACTTGCAGCCCTACCTCTATCTATGGGAAGTGGGATGAGCCTTATGTGGCTCGAACTAAGTTTTAGTGCCTTCGTCCATGATTTGGGATTAAAATGATATGAGCAATATGGTGCTTATGAATGAGTATTATAGGGTCTCCACGAAGGGTGAAATGAGGAGGGATGTGAGTGTTATGGTGCTTATGGTTGAGTATTATAGGGTCTCCACCCATAAAGGGTGAAAGGAGGAAGACATGAGCGTTATGGTGCTCATGGTTGAGTATTATATGGTCTTCACTCCTGGTTTGGGATTACGTGAACTTTATGCAACTCACAATAGGTTTTGAAGAAATCTTTCATACTCAAACTCTTATCTATATTGAGATGGTTATGAAAAAGTTGATGAATCCTTGAAGTCTAGGTGAGGTGCTTACTTAACAAAAGAGAGACAATTTTATAAAGCTTTGTAAGGGTTTAGTTTTCACCCCTGAAGAAGAGCTTGATACTGGAGTTCTTAAAATATTGAGAGAGGTGCTATTGAGTTGTAGGCATAGGTATAAGAGGCCATACCACGTAAAAATCACGTATCCTTGAGCTAGTTTGCATCTTTATTCCCTATCTCTTTACATTTGCTTATTGTTCTTATTGTTGATATATTTACTTGCACACTAAGTGTTTGAGAAAAAAGACAAAGAACTGCTATACTTTGCCAAAAGGACTCAATTCACCCCTCTTATTCATTGTTTGGGTAACAAGTTAAACTTTGTAAAGTCCATCAATATTCATAATAAAGGAGTTCCAAAGACTTTACATCCACCTAAAATGTATAATTATATCACTTTGAGTCATTTTATGTTGATTTCACCATTCGATTGTGATTGCAATTGCCTTAAAATAAGGCTTCATCTTTTGTTTTCAATAATCTAATATATTTTGATCCCAATCAATATCAAGGAGTCCTAATTAAAGATTTAAAATCCAATCCAAATGTGGAATTTCACCATTTCCTAATATTTGGAATCATTTACACAGTTTGACAGTGCGATCGATCTCAGTTTGATCTTCAATTAGGGTTTTCAATACCTTAATATTGATTCCAATAAGCACTAGAGAGTCATAATCCCCCGTGAAACTCAATAACAACTTTTGAATATAAATATACTGACATATGACTTAATATCCTAATCGTTCTTTTCTATTAATTAACCTTTTTTCTTAGCATAAAAAATTAAAGGGTTAATTTCACTGACACCCCCTCAGGTTTGGCCAATTATCACATGGAAATAACTTTCAAAAATTACTATCACTTAGGTCTAATTTTCCTTTTTCGTCGCTATCACCGTTAAAAAGTGCAAAAAGACAAATTTACCCTCATTTTTTAAAATTCATTTTAATTCAAAATATTAGTAAACTTAAGAAGACAAAATTACCTTGTTAGTTTCTCTTTATAAAGTTCACCCACTTCGTCTTCTGCATACCCACTTTCTTTGTAGCACTGCCATCCTACCTCCACAAGGATCATAACCACCACCACATCATTTCTTCTTAGAAATGGCTATCCAATATAACTCTCAACATCTTCAGATATAGATATAAATATATATAATTTCCCTTTTAACAACAACATAAAAATCCTACCTTATGACGCCTTAAATACAATGATTCGGTGCATAAATTAAAAAGGTCAAAATCCGACTTGAAACCAAACCCGAATGTAGAAACAAAAAAGAAAAAAGAAAAAAAAAGAACCCACATTAGCTTACATGGCTAAAATGACCATGAATGGTAAGTTAATGAAGTCCATTAATGTAATAATAGTCATATGTGGACATTCTATAAGGTTCTAGACCCTAGAGGAATGGTTTTCACAAAACGGCATTCTCCGATTAAAAGATACCACGACCGTGTCTCACTAAAACAGTTATAACTCTCACTGTGGTTGAATTTTGTGAATAGGGTTGGTACCATTGGAAAACTGACTTCAAGACCATAAAATATTAATGGACTTAATAATGACATAGTATGGATTCAAAATGAAAGAGATATGGATGTTTGAAGTTAACATAACAAAGATGTCCTAAAAACTGAAAAAGAAGGGCTTCAGGTAGGATTAACTGGTTGATGGTAAGGATCAGTCGGTTGAAACTACACTTTTAGTCGGCTGACAACATTTATCAACTAACTAAAATGTGCTCTCAGCTAGCAACTCTATGTCCAAGCCAAAAATGGCATGTTAGCCGGCTGTCTCATATCACTAGCCGACCGAAATTTCCTGGGAGCTAAAAAATGGGTCCTCTCAAGGTGTGGCTATACAAACAACCTATATCAAGTATATAAGTCTTAATGATGTCCAAATGGTAAAAAATGCAAAGTAAAGCCAACTCGTGGAATCAAGAATTTATGATTATGCTAATGAAAGATGAGAGCTAGCTTATTTGGAAAATCAAGGAGGAAAAGTTTAGGCTATTGTTGAGATAGGCTATACTTCTCCAACAATCACTAAAGACAAAGATTGTAAGACAGTCATAAAGTTAAAGGGTATTTTTGCTTATATTGCTTTTGAGAATGAAAAGAATTATGCTAATGGAAGAGCTTTATAGGCACTTCTCAATTCTGTTGTTCCATTTGAATATGCTAGAATTTATGATTGGAAGACTACTAAAGATGCTTAGGAAATTTTGAATGTTACACATGAAGGAACATAAAAACTGAAGCAGTCCAAAATTCAGTTGCTTTCTCATGAGTTTGGGAACATTGTGATGAAAGAAGATGGAACTTTTGTAATACCCCTAATTTTAAAAAGGATAGTCTCAGTATTATTTTTTTGTTTTAGTTGTATTTTATATATTTTATTTGATTATGTGATTATTTATTTACGTGTTTAATGGAATTGTTTAATTATATATTTTATTTTCTTAAATGTGTTATTTGACTTAGTTGGTTTAATTAAATTATACGTGTTATTTATTTGAAATAAATTGTAGATAAATGTTTCTTTTGTTTTGTTTTGTTTTATTTTATTTTATTTTAATAGTTAGTAGTAATGAGCCAATCAATTAGGTTCCATGGACTACTTAGATAAGGGGTTTAACGGGTACAGATAATTACCTATGGATAGTTATATAGGTATATATAATAAATAAATATATATGTAAAAGGAAAGTCCTTTAGTGATAATCTGATGCATTTATTTTATTTATATAAAAAGAATATACATAGATTATATGTAGCATATATTTTAGTTACCTTTTTAGTATTTTAATTTTATTATTTTCTTTATTAATTTGATGTGGATTGGGAAAAGGGATAGAGTTATTATTTAGCCTATAAATATATAACTATAGGGTTGGAAAAGGGGGCTAGAAATATTTCACGTAATATATTTTAGAGATCGAGAGAGAAAGAAGGAAGAGAAAGAGAAAGAAGGAAGATAGGGTTTATCAAATCCCTAAAAGCAAGTTCTTGTTCTACATTTCTCCTTTGATCTGTGGAATATATATCTCTAGTATAATCTTAGAATTTTTTAAAGAATAATTAAAACTGGAATTTATAATTTAATTGATTTAGAACATAGGCTTTATAAATTATATATCATGGTTGTTCTTGTTGTACGAAGTAATAAATTTATGGATTTGATTTCTTTATGAGTTTTTACATATTTTAAATGATGTATTTTCATATCTGTGTATTAATGGAACCTAGAAACATGCCTTAGAATCCTTAAACAATAAAGATTGGGTTCATAGTAGAATTCTGGGTTGAATCGCGTAAATAGTGTTTGATTCGTTGATATAGTGCTCGAGCCATAGGTGAAAAGATTGAGTCTTGGATGTAAAGCTCGAGTCATTGATGTAAAGCTTAAGCCATGGACAGGAAGCTCGAGCTATGGACAGGAAGCTCGAGCCTTGGACAGGAAGTTCAAGCAATTAGGACAAAAGCTCGAGTCATACCTGGGAAAGTTTCGTAAACAGCGTTAAATTAATTTTTAATTGATTTTGAGGAGTCCTAAACATCAAGTAAGGACTAGGTATGAGTTTAAATAAGTTTTAAATAGACTTAAATATAACAATGCATGCTATTTGAGTTCTTTGTGTAATGAATGGATTTAATCTTTATTTTATTTTAGCAATTAAGATTAAATGTGTAGCATGAATTATATATGGAGAATGCTTATTTGATTATATAATAAAATATCAGCATGTTTAAGATTCAGTTTGTGTAGGATATATGGTGTAAGAAGTTTAAATAAATTATAAGTCATTCCTATTATGTGATAGCATGATATTATGTTATTATATTTATTTCTGGATTATTCGATGTATTTCTTTAATTGTTACATCAACTATTAGATTGTGTAGATGTAGTGCACCAATATGGGATGGTGGCACTCTAGAGATAGATTAACTTATCAGTTAAGTCTTACCTATTTTGTATAAGGGAATGTATTAACTAAAATGTTAAGTCCTACTTATATTCGTGTCAGGTCAACTGAATAAGTTGGGTAATACATAGTGGATTACTTTATACTGGATAGTATATATATATATAGACATATGCCATAATATGAGCTTGAGCATCATGATCAGTGGTTAGGGTGCGTATATTGCCAGGGATGTATAGTTAGATATAGTGTGACTGTGTGTCCTGGTAGGTCTAGGTACTCATGCCCACTATATATACGTTTTGCACGTTGCCTACTATTCAGGTTGAGGCAACCCTATAGTCTAGTGAGGTTCCTTTAATGTGTGTATGTATTTATGGACTATGTAGTTATTGCATGGGTTAACTATAGATATATAGTTTCTCTGGTCTTTGTTTGGGTTGTCGTAGAAAGAACTTGTTCGTGGGTCTGACCCACTATTATTTTTTAGGTGTTCGTCAGTTTCAGATATAGAGCTTATTCCTGCTGAGCAGAGACAGTTCACATCACTCTTCCGATTCTGTATAGGATTCTCTTTATGTTTTAGTTTTGGATTATATTTCTTTTCAGTTGTTTCAGTTGGGATATCATTAGGGGTCCACTAGATAGATTTCCGAGTTGTAATAATAGTAAAGGTTTTTGATATTTCATTTGGAGAATTAATTATTTAGTTTTCTTTTCTACTATTTTTTTTGTTCTTAGTTATTTCTTTTGTAATCTATCAAATGCTTATTTATATACTTAATTGTTTGGTATCCCTCGAATCTGTGCTCGGACTTGATCATCCGTGGCTCTAGAATCGGTGGGTATCACAACTTTTTCTAAGTTTTATTCTAACCGTCTTGAAATTATCTCTAAACTTCGTCACTTAGGCAAGATAGTTAGTGATGAGAAAATCTGTCATAAAATCTTGACATCTTTGCCTAAGGGATTTAAAATTGGGGAAAAACTATCATTGAAAATTAGGATTTGTCTAATGCTAAGATAGATGAGGTAATGGGTTCCCTAAAAATTTTGAGATGCAAAATTTTGTTCAAAATAAGAAAGAAAATAATTTGGCTTTGAAGTCAACTCAAGTTGAAAATAGTCTTGATGATAATTCAAATGAAGAAATTGCACTCATAACTACACAATTCAAGCAGTTTCTGCAAAAATAAAAGAACAGGAATGACAATGGGACCAATCCTCATAATTTTGACAAAGGTTCATCATTTAGAATGAATGAAAACAAAGGAGAAGAATCAAAAGAAAATGAGCTTCCTTGTTGGAATTATGGTGGTGAGGGTCATACCTCAATTGTGTGTCCTAGTACTAAGAAAATGTCAAAGGATAGGAATAAAAGAAAAGCTATGAAAGTTTCTATTTCTGATAATGCTTCTCTTAGTGATAATGAATCTTCTTATGATGATTGCAATGATTTTTCTTTTATTGCATTTCTTGATAAGGGTCCTCATGCTGTTACCTTGTCTAGTTTAGATTTCTCTAACAATGAAGCTTATGAGTCATATGGTAAACATGTTCAAGAGGATAAGATGGATGAAGATCATCTTCAAAATATGTTTGCTAAAACTATTGAAGTAAAATTGACTGTCAAGAAGCTGATGAAAGAACTTCAACAAATTGAAGAAGAGAGAGACGAACTGAAAAAGCAAGTTGAAGAGAGTCATATAAGAATTGATGAATGCAAGTCAGTCATCTTTGATCTCAAAAGAAAAGTAAAGTTCCTTGAAAGCGAGGTAAGTAAAGCTAACTTTGTAAAGGATTCACTTACTTCTACGGTTGAATTTTTTGAGGTTGAATTAAATAAATTACAAGAGAAATTGATTGTTTTTACATCTGGACAAGTTATATTGAATAGGATGATCAATATTGGTAAAGATGTGAATGACAAAATTGGCTTAGGATTTATTAAAGGCTCATCTAGTAATCAGGGTAAAACAGTCTTTGTGAAGCCTATTCATCAGAATGTGCCTAATACTTATCCTAAATTGGTTGATACATTGCATGTTAATATGTATTATGTGCTTAATGTGTTGCATTGCACTTTTTGTGGTAGATCAGGACATAACCAGTTTTTTTGTTTTAGGAATAAAAAGAAAAAGGAAAAAAAAAAAACAAAATTGGTTTTCATTCTCGCGTGTCTCATGCTAAGAATAGGGTGCATGCTAAGAAAATTTTGAATTTTATTTCACCAAAAAATTGTAAAGCTAAGAATTTGCATGAGAAGAAAGTCAAAACTAAAAAATCTTTTCAAAAGCTGAATGTGACAACTGTCTAGATCAAGAAGTAAAAGTTAGTCAATTACGTGCCGGTTGATGCAATGGAACTAGTTTCCAATAGCTGATTGGGTGCAAAACCCCTAACTAAGTCCTAAGAAGTTTGTGTGATAATGGAATTTGGTTATTGAAGATCTTGTTACCATTTGGATCACTTCTTATAGCTGTCTCTTATACAC
>JAOTQH010284385.1:0-10058 GCA_025631255.1 Cornus kousa
GTGTATATATAGTATATTACATAATTAACAAGGAATCTAGATACATATTAAGGAGCCCATTTTGGCCTCATGTATATATAATAAATAGTTCATGTATTGGGATTAAGGAAAATAATTAGTTTTTCTTAACAACATGGTCATGCGAACATATAAGGACCATTCGACCTCAATAGAGTTATGTCTCCTCATCGTGAAAAGAATCCAAACCAAGCATCAATCAATTTTTCTAAACTTAAAATTGTGATCTCTCTCTCTATAAATATATCTATAACAAAGTAGATGATTCATGATTGAACTAGGCAGAG
Source organism: Cornus kousa (assembly GCA_025631255.1). Classification (NCBI taxonomy): domain Eukaryota; kingdom Viridiplantae; phylum Streptophyta; class Magnoliopsida; order Cornales; family Cornaceae; genus Cornus; species Cornus kousa. The sequence continues at coordinate 306 of JAOTQH010284385.1, forward strand.
ATGAGAAGAAAAAACTTGTGTTAGGCTAAGCTTAACAATGGGTGGTCGATTATATGAATAAAAGAAGAGCTTTGAGCAGTGGGTCATTAGTCTGTGTAGTATAACCCCTGCTTTTAAAAGAGAAAATGAGGGTTGAGGCTTCATAAACGACATTTTATTCAATGTGTGAAAACATTTACCTAACTATAAAAACTAATATGAGAAAAAAGAAATGCATTCTTGTAAAGACCACCTCTTGTTTTTTTATTAAAAAGTTTGAAAGAATTTCAAATTGACAAAAGTAAGGAAGAAAATATGGAAACGCGATGTGTTCTCTCTCGCTCTCTCTCTCTGTGTTTTTTGTTTCCCATCTCTACCCTACGTTGATCACCACAATTATTGAAAATGAAAAAGAAAATGTGACAAGGAGATTACCATAATTATTGACAGAGATTGATTGTAATTGAATGGCGAACCGTAGCGTGAAACATTTGACACTAAACTTAATTTGATTGTTATTACCTAACAACTCAAATTTTCACTTAAAGATGAATTGAGTGAGATAGAATTCAAGGTGTACGAGATTGGTAGAATGTCAACCGATTTGGAACGGTTCTATTCGAAAGATGCCTATTGTAAGAAAGTGACATACTAATAAAAAATTTAAATACTGTGACCACTAATAATGTACTTAATAAACATAATATTCGTAGTGTCACTAATTCACAATCTAATATGTAGCGGAAAATTTCCGTACCTAAATAAAACATCTCTAATTAGAGAAAACACCTTCTCTGAGATATATAAAAGCAGAATTGAATTCTAAATCCTTTGTCATATACTTTTTGGTGTTTTTGGTGTTCTGGTGTGTTTTTTTTAACACATCAATGTGCAAAATTATTATTTTAAGACTCGAAATAATGATGCTGCACATTTAATTAAATGAATACCACAAGTAGTTATGTGTTGGGATTAGGAGTTAGTATTATTTTTCTCTCTCTATCTATTGTTGGTTTGATACGCTGTGAAGTATGTTTGTAGGGTCCAGTGGTTGAAATGGTGTAGAGTCTAGAAGAAGATGCATGAACCTGAAATGATTTAAAATTATGTCTCAGGACTCTTTGCCTTTGTTAATCATTCCTTTACTTTTTACACCGCTTTAGTGCGCATGTCTAACTTTTTATAACATTAACGTGCACCTTAATAGGTTAAATAGTTTTGCCCAATAATGATGTTTTAATTCTTTCTTGTTTCTTTTGATGAATATTTCAGATTGTCCCCTCAATGGATATACATACATATTTACATATATATATATATATATATGCATGTATATACATAGAGAGCAACTGAATGCTAGCAAAAAAAAAAAAAAATTTGTCAAAGGGAAGCCAAGCAGACGACTTGTATTGAGTCCTTAGATGAACTACAGGTATGAGGTCAATTACAGAATACAAATCATAGCAGTGTATAATAAATTTTAGTTGCGGTTGGGATCGTTCATTTTAGATTACACATGATATAAATTTTGAAACTCGTTAGTTTGAGCTCTCTGTTCATAATACACACGTATATGGTGCCCACTTCTAAGAATATCACTTCTTTTTCTTTTTTCTTTTTTCTTTTTCCTTTTTTAACTCAAAAGTTCGATCATTACTAAATGAAAATAACAAATATAAATAACTTTGTTGTCACTAAGCATTGGGGGACGTAGAGCATATAGTATATAACTTGATCATCTCTGCAATTCCAAATCACATATCCTTTTAATTGCTTTCTCCAATTTCTTTTTTTCTTTTTTCTTTTTTTTTGGGTGTTCAACAATTTTATTTTTTTCTTTGTTTAGTGGGGTGGGTGTAGTGGGGTTGGGGGAGCGGATTGCGGTGTTGAAATATACAATTTCAAATCTAATTTGATTGTGTTTATGTCCTTAAAATTAATTTCTTATCGAGATGATTTAACGTAAAAAGACTTGAGGTGCTCATTATATTTATTCATGTTAATTGATGATTTTTTTTTAGTATCTTTTTAGTGGGACTCATCAAACCGGTTGATAGGACGTCAATCATTTTAATGTGTCCCACTGGAAAGATACTAAAAAAATCATCAACTAATATGAATATATATATAATTTTAACCATTTTATGACAAATAATGCATTTGAATCTAGCAGCGAAATTTCCAGTATTAACTAGTCAATTACCATGTAAAATGGTTTTGAGAATTTTTGAAATCAAACATCATAAATGTTGGAGCTACCTTTTCACTCTTCATTTGGTTTTTTATATTTATCAATAAAATTAAAAAAAAAAAAATCACTCTCCACTTTTACCAAATGATGAGATTCCCACACCCCCACCACCAGAGAAAAAAAAAAATTGAAATGACCCTTATTTGTTTTTTTTTTTTTCCCTTTCTTCCTCTTCCTTTCTTCCCCTCTTCTTCCTAAAAATATTTAAGCCATAGAGCATGCCAAGTGTCGAAAACAAAAGGAGGAGCCGAAAGCAAGGACCGAGTTGCATGACTTGTGAGGACCACTTCATATATGTATGATGAAGGAGTTTCAAAATTCAAATAGTAACAACAATTATGTGTATGGAACTCTTTCTTTCTCGCTTGGGATGTCCAAATTTGCCCTTAGGGTCATAAATGTTAATGTCAATTATTAAAGAATAGAAAAGTAAAGTTAGAAACAATGAGAAAAGACCTCCACAATCATTATTGAGAAGAACGCTTATGGTTGAGCAGCGGAGTACAGAGTTGAAATATCTGACTCCAAGCCTAATTTGATCGTTTTTATATATTATTATTAGGTTCTTAGCAGATGTGATACAACATAAAGAAAGATTCGATATACACATCAAGCCTATTAATAGGACACCAACCATCCTAATATGCCCCACCTAGAAAAAAAATCCTACAGTTCTAGAAATTATTGAGTAACTTGAGATACCAACAATATAATACCCTTGTCAATAAACACTCACCATTTTTTCTTCACAATCATTCATCGCTAGCTTTGGTGTATTATATTATCATTACATCTTGTACCAAATAGTTTCTCTTAGAAATGAATAATGATCAACTCCATCCTCCAAGAAATGATCAAATTCCATATAAATATATAAGCTTAACTATATATATAGATATATATATATAAACCCAAGTTGGCGCCAATTCTTCCAAGTGTTCATATTTCAAACTTGGGAGTCAACTTGGTATTTTCCAAGCTGCTTAGTCTGGTTTCATGGACTATGTCTAATTAGGCCACTTGATCTGTGAAAACCTCAACCAAACATGCCATTTGCCACCATGGTCACACTCATGCCAAGGGAAACAATACACACATATACACAAAAGAATTTTGCATCTATCGGGCAATGAATGAAATTTAAGACCCTAAATAAATTCAAACATGCTCAAAATCAACACATCTAAAAAAAAAAAAAAACCTCACCTACTTAATGATGAGTGTGTGATCTTACTGACAATTTATAAGATTCAATCACAATTGCTTAGAATCATCTACTCACGATGAGTAAGTCAATATTATCCTTAAAATTGATAAAAATTTCTGAAGAGGGAAGCCCAACTAATGTTAAATGGAATTAGATCATACTGACACATGTACTCTACCTAAAAAATAATAAAAAATAAAAATAAAACTGAAAGACACACTACATTGAAAAGGGGAATAAGATAGAACATGGCTATTTATATCTACCGCCCATCTCACGGCTCCCAATCAGCAAGTAGTTTGACTTCCTCATCAACAAATGGGAGTTAGCCTAATTGTACTTCGTCACCTTTGAAAGTAAAAGGTTAAGAGTTAGGGACAAAACTAAGAATTTATATGAGGAAGGACAAATTTATATAGAGGAATATTTTCATAATTTCAATAAGGGTAATTTCAAAATTTTATAAGTATAAATGCAATAAAGTATGAACATAGGGGTATAAAATGCAATAACAAAAAAATTCACCCACCCCCACTGAGCTCTTCAATCTTCACAGATCCGTTCTTGTTAAAAGTTTAAGTGCTCCTAAAAAAATTTGAATGGGAGTGGAATGAGTTTACAGTCGACACCAAATAGAGTAATTCAGCTTTAATTTTCAATAACTTTAATTCTAATGTTGAAGGATATAAATATTAAAATCATCACTATAAGGAGTAGAGAGGTGAGGACACATATTTAACAAGAATTTAAATATGAATTCTTCTACAAGGGTATGAATACATATACGTTACTTGGGAACATACCTGCTCACTGTCAACTCTCAGTTTATTTGTCATATTTTTCATAAATAAATATTAATAATAGGGTTGCAGGTAATAAACACTATACAAATAAGGTATATAACGCCATATAGGTTCTTAAAAGTCCATAACCTTTACTTTTGGTGCGAACAAGGGCATGTTCTCAGTGAAGCAATTAAAAGACTAAAGTGCCCTTATGTAACTGTAAAAAAAAAAAAAGGTGAAAAACTTAATAAATGTAAAATGACTAAAATGTCTAACCCTAAATATAAATGATAGGGGTGTGTTATTTGTCCAAAATATAAATATTAGGGGTTTTTTTTTTTTTTTTTTCACTTTGCCCTTGAAATCAATAAGGTTTTGGAGTAGCTCTACGGCTTCGAAGTCGAAAAAGTCCAAAGTTTAAATATGGAATGGAGGAAGAAGCAGAGGGATGGATTGCAAATTATTTGATTGTAAAAGAGAGAGGCCAGAGAAAGAGACGTGTGTTTTAGATGTAAAATGATAGAAGGGGCATTTTGGGGAAAGCAGGAGGGTGTTTTAAGGAATTTATTACTTAAAATAGTCATGAGCACGTGACTTCTTAAAGGTGATTTTCTTAATTAAGCCATTTTTTGTCAATTTTTTCAAATTTAACGAACTTATATACCCAAAATAAAATATATGAGCGTTAATTAGTTATCCAAAATGTATATATTGAGAATGTTTTCCTCACTTTACCTTAAATAATATGACAAACAATTATTATTTAAAAATTTATCATGCTGTGTCGTGTATCGTATTCCGTATCATATCCATACATAAATCATGTCATGCTTGCAAAAAAATGGTTTCTCATAATGCGATGATGTTGTGAGTTGTAATATTGGAGAGTGGAAAGTGTCCAATGCAGAATGCTACTGGGAATCTGGAGCCTGAATAAAAAGTAGACATTATTGTAGTAACAACACTACATGTCCTGGTGTCCTTTCCACTTTTGGATTGCTTGCCCCCAAGGACTTTTGGTCCAGTTAAAATCATCATTTTGATGGTATTGGGTAATGGAAGAATTCTATATGCATCCTATTTCTCTTTTAGCATGCCCTACGCCTTTCCTCCACAGTTAAAATCATCATTATAATGGTAAAATTAAAAGTCTTTCCTTTCTTGTTGGAGTTTTTGAGGCCATTTCTTCCTTTTTACTGTTCTGTTTTCATAATTTGATATGTGTTTGTTGCAACTCTCTGGCCTCCACACCAAATTTGAAGTTGTAAATGTAACAACAATTCAGGACAGTAAAGAAAACCCAGTAAAATCTCTTGATTTTTTTATTTTTTTATTTTATTTTTTTTGTTGTCAAATTGATAATGCCATTACTTGCACAGTGCTGGTCGTGCTAAAGGGAGAGAAATATTAGATAAAATTTGACAATTTCTTTTTTTAACAAAATAAATACTAACATGCGACTTTATTTTGCAGAAAGTAGAGAAAATGATTAGTAGTTGATCACTACTATATTTTTACAATGACTCCATTTACTACGATGACATGACACGACATTACAATAATTCATGATTATCTCGAACAGTTTTCAGTTTTCAATTTTCAGTTTTCATAATATAAAAATGAATTAACTCGGAATAGATTTTCTTAATATTATCGTCGGTCCTTTCACAAATCTTATAAAGAGATTATGAATCCCACTTAAAAGTAAAAATAAAAAATAAATAAAAATGACTCTTGAAATGCAATTCACCAACTTTGCTTCTCCAATTACATTGATGGACGAAGTGGTGATGAATATAAGAAATAATATACAGAATAAATACACGCACTTATATAGTATAAATACACACACACAGACACAGCGGGAATAGGGAATCAGGGGGGATACAGGACCTAGTTCTAATGAGGAGGAGAAGAATGAAATGATAAAATGAACATGCAGTGTCCATGGGTGACGTATTGATGCACGTGGTTTGTCATTTTCTCTACCGACTGACAACACAGGATGGTGGGTGGGTGTCATGGAGAATATTTTGTGTTACCTCCTGTATTCAGGTTGGAGGATGTGTTTTGTCATCTTCCCTACCGACTAAAGAAAGGACAGGCATGTGCTTCCTCTTCTTGTTTTGGCTAAAATTAAAATTAATTTTGTTAGTGATGGTGTGAACCATGTCTTCTCTTCCATAAGCCGGGATTGGGAGTGGAGCAACTACCAAGGAGGCTAGACTAGGACCCCCACAAATCTTTAAACCTTTTAGTTGACAAGAACCTTTTTTCGCTATACATAATTGGACATGATTTGGGGGCATCTTCACTGTTTACTTTTTGTTCCCAATCACCAATATGGCATGGAGTTGCTGACTTAGAATCTACTCCATTACATAACCTCCCCCAATTATGCAACCAAACTCTTGTTTCTACTTAAATTTTGTTTAAAGTGCCACACCATTGTAATCTTTTTTATTCAAATTGAGTGGTGCCCTTGATCAATCATTTGGAGATTTTTTTATCAAAGCCTATTTTAGGGCACTATTTTTTTATTTTCTTCTCTCTTTTAAAGATAAATATTAACACACACTCTCTCTCTCTCTCTCTCTCTCGCAAATACTCACTATAAAACTCTAATTCCACACTTCTCTTCCAGAGAGGATATGTTAAACCAGGTAGGCTAATTGCCCATTACACTTGTAGAGATACATTTCATTTGTTTGGTGAACAGAGAATCAAATGTATCATATTTTTTTTAACCTTGGCAAGAAACTCAAACACCAAATTTTTGTCTTTACGAGGTGTTGAACTCTCGCCCTTCCATTTTAATCTATCTTGGCAGAACGCGAAGATAGATCAAATTTTCTCAATAATGAATAATGAAAATGACATTTAAATATTCAAAGTTTCTCCCTTACTATGATATCCAAATATTGGAAAATAGTTCGAATTTATTTACTTAATGTTGTCTTGTTCTTTGATCCCTTTAGACTTGTTGGCCCAAAATTAATCTTGTAGACTTCTTGGACCTTGTTCAGACAATTGCTGTTAGAGGACCAAAATCTAGCCCAACGTAAAGGGCTCAGATTTAGTTTGTTCGGACCCAATATATCAAATTGTTGAATTAACAGATCAAGGATTCTAATTCTAGGCTAGAGCAGATGTCTTGATAGCCCAGTGATTAGTGCTACCAGTGAACATTAGAGTGTCAGGTTTCAAACTCTCCTATATCTACTACTATAATTTCTAACACTTCTTGGCTTGGAAAAAAAAAATAAAAAAATTCTAGACTAGAGCGAGAGGCATAATATGCAATTATTGAGCAACTAGTTAGGATTTTACATTCATTTCTGTTTTGTGTTACTACGTTGAGGCCCAAATGAAAAGTACCACATGCTTTGGGATGAATTAATTTAAAAATTAAAAAAATCCTTGCTACCATTATAATCTAATTTTTTTTGCTATTACACCAAAGAGACTCCTTGAAATTGAAATTGGAGTGCCAATTTGTGCTCTTCAATGTGTGACTTGTGAATTTCCTCCAGTCTGTAAAAACAATCTCTTCTCTTTAAAGTTGAAGATTAAACAAGTTCCTATAACAGTTTTTCACATTCACATCCTCATTCTTGGGCAAATACACACAAATGGACATTAAATAAAAAAAAAAAAAAAAAAATGAATATCCATCCAAAGCAAGATTTATGATATGTACAAACCAGAATAACTTCCAACAGGGACGCAAGAAAAACATGAATGATCTGCAGAATCACTACTAGGACTACAACCTAATTTTTCAATACAGAGGTAATAACAAGCCAAGTGCAAGAAGATTAATGTTTAGTGGTGTTTTACAGTTACCTATAAATGAAGTTGAGGTAGAATCTTTCCTGTCATGAAGAGATATGAAACCAAAACATGTCTATAATTTAACAATCTTGCTCACACTGTGATATCCGACCAAGGAAGATTATGGTTGCATACTTTCCAAAAAAAAAAGAAAAGATTATGGTTGCATTCACATGAACATCACACAACAGTTGTTTGCAGAAGAAAATAAGAGATGGATGAAAGTAAACTTTAATTTGTTATATAGAACCTGTCAAAAACAACTATGTTTCACTTCACCACAACAGATCAGAAGTAAAAATTAGACTAATTAGTACTCCATCCCACAAGGAGGAGGACAGAAATAACCAATGTAGTTCATACTGCAGCTTCATAACTCACATAATTGACTCTACAAATGAGTTGAACAGAATAGTGACACTCCATACTAACAAGAGAGATACATAATAATGGTAACCCTTTTAATTTAAAGCCCCATATGAGATAGATGATCTCATGTCTATGTTATGCTGCTGCTGCTCCATCCATATTCCTCAATCCTCCTCTTTGGGCATTCTTACTCTACCAATCTTCTGTTGACCATCACTACTACTTCAGAACCTGTCAAAACACACACCCATCAATCCTCACTCCTCAGCTACACCAATTTCCCATTTCAAAGGGAAACCCACAATATGCTACACAAATATTTCAACAATAGGAGAGGCTTCAATTCAAGCCTTAATCAGAGTTAACAATATCAAACATACATATATATATAGAGAGAGAGACACACACAACACAAACACACACTCACATAATTACCATTAAGAAGACACACTCACATAATTACCATTAAGAAGGACTAATGAGTTTTAAGGTAGCAAATTGGAAATAGGCAGACACAAAAATTAAACCACATGGTAAACAAACAAGAGGCTAAACAAGAATTTGCATTAGAAAGTAAAGAGAGTGCCAGTGACCAAACTGCTAACCCATTCAATAATTTCAAAACAAAGGGGGAAAAAAAAAAAAAAACAGAATCAACATAGCATAGCATTAAAACACAACAGGAACAATAAATCATAAGAGTGATACACAATTATATCACAAATTAAACTTGACATAGAGCCCCCAAATTAAACGAGCACAAACCAATTCCCCAAATAAAAAATGGAAATAGTAAAACAACAACCCAATTATAGCATCAATCTTGAAAATCGAAGCAAAAACAAGACCATAAAACATCATTAAAGCTTCACGACACGAAGAAAGAAAATCCATAACACATAATCAGAGACTAATATTAAAGAACAAATCCATGAGAAAACCTAGAACATTACAAACACAAAAGGCCTGAGACAGAGTTAAAACAGGGTTTAGTACATATATGAAGTAAGAATCAAAATTCCGAGAAGAAAGAGGAATCATATGATTGACAACCTCCTATTGGTAGAAACCCACTTGCCATTCTGATTCAGCCATTCCTGATGAACCCTCAACCGACTCATTGGGTAAGCGATCTGATCCCCTGTGGTCTCAAAATATACCAAGTACTCCAACCCAACTTTGCCAGCAATCTTTCCGACCCACCAGCCATCGTTGTCAAACGCATCGACGTTGTCGTACAAACCAAAGGAAGTCGCCGGAATTTGAGGTGGACGCGGGCGGACCTCGCCGGCGGTGACAATCTCTCTCAAGGGTCCGGACATATCATC
>JAOTQH010284396.1:0-10057 GCA_025631255.1 Cornus kousa
TCTGACAGAGAAAGACAGATATACCAAGACATCAATAACAAAGAAACCAAACCCAGTGCCTAGTTTTATTCAGGTTACACATCTGTATGAAGTTTCAGTTTTTTTCATGAATGCATGCAAACACTTACAGTAACAAATTAAACAGAAACAGAACATACAAAATAAAAATTGATTAATGATCCATGTTATAAACTTGAAATATTGAACAAAGGGTGTTCAATGGTAAAGGTTACCTGTAATTAGCAAAACCCCCCAAGAACTGGATTGATCACTCTACTAAAAGATTGAATTTGTTCTGCTCAGTGATGAGGGGAGAAGAGATACGCAAAAAAGGAGTGTGAGAGAGAAGGCCAAGTGTCAAATGATAAAAGGAGAAGGAAAGGAACGGAAAGAACCATTGGTGGGATCCACAGAGGAAGCTTCCCTGCAATTGGCAAACAAGCGTTGATAATCCATGTGACAGTTATTTTGAAAATGCATAATCCTTGTGACAGTAATTTTGACCCTAACAAAATGAAGAATCGAAAAGAAAATGTGAACCTAGTTAATTAGGTTGAACTCATTACAAAATTATCTCCGGCTGAAATTGTATAAACCTAAATTTTGTATTAAATTTTTCATTATCCGCGTCCCGTCAGATGCTTAATGAATAACTATTTATGCTACCAATTTTTTCTTCTTTTTTTTTTTAATTTTCTTTTTTATAATTTGGACCATGGAGAAAGTTATTTGTTTTATTCATGGCAAATCACAAAACAAGGTGGTTTTTCTTTATTTTGATTAAATTCAACGAAATTAAAGTGTCAGTTTTATGTTAAATTTGTTTATTCATGGTAAATTACCGTGTAATTTTATATTAAGGTATATATAAACAACAAGACAGAATGAGTATTTCAAAAGATTTTAGCAGGCCAATTTGTGACGGAAGCTTCCAAAGATTTTTTTTATCGTACCCCAGAAGTCGAGGGTGATTGATTTATATCAATGGATTGTTGATACTATTGTATCCATAATTATTTATACTCGGAGCGTTCTCCGATATCAAATTTGTTGGTATTTAATTTATCAAAACCTAAGTCATAAAATTTTCAACTTTTAATCTGGACGAGTACTCTTTCAACTTCCTTGCAAACCGTATTTGTATATAAGGAATTTTTATTTTTTTTTTGTAGATTTTGTTTTAATTCTTAATTGTTTGGAAAATAAAGTGGATGATTCCTTTTTATACTTGTAGAAGAAGAATTGTTTTGTGGAATTTTATGGCTACTTCAATTGCTCTTTATCTTAAGGGAGTCTAAGGATCTTGGATGGACCTAGTAAATCGAAAAAGAAAACAAAAAAAATCGAACACCATTTCAATCTACATTAATATGGGACCAAAGTCTTAATACATGGGCAAGATGGGTCAATCCTAACGATGACCCTTTCAAGGGATTTCCCCCACCCATTATTACTTGCAAGCGTCAGATTCACCATATAACAAGTGGTCCCACAAAATTTTGGTATCTCACTCCCAATTATAAAATCAATACTCAAATTATCAACTTGATTTGATCAGGTTTCTTTTTCAGCCAAGTTCTTTCAAATTTTTATTGGTAATCTTTAACTTCTAACTTATATAAGTATCTCTATCGAATTCTCCAAAATTTCAATTCTCCAATAAAATTTCAAAATCTAAATATACTGTAAAATATATTGTTACCGTGTATTGTTAGTATATATTATAGGATATATTATTATCATGTATAGATTTATTAAATAAGATTTAGGTTTACTTATTCTCCACACATCTCATCACTTATATAAACTCATAGGCTCGGGACAAAAATTTGATGGAAGGAAGAAAAGAAAGGAATGATGAGACATCTCTCTTCTAGGGAAGATATTATGAACTTTCCCCGTTGGAAGATGAGAAAAACTTACCAAATTCCTTCCTTCTTTGATAAATATTAAACAAAAAAACAAAATCTGCATTCCAAAGACCATTATCACGTGGATGGATGCCAAAACAATGATGGCAGAGGAAGAATGCATGCATGCGCCGGCCTCCCCTTATAAATTGCATAAAAATGGCATTACTAAGTGCACAAGGCTAATAGTTTAGGGTTAATTTGATATACACCGTCTTACCTCTGCATGCTGAGAGATTGTTCATTTTGAACCCGCGCCCTTCAAATCACTATAGAACAAACCTTACCATTGCGCCAAGTAATAATCTAAAATATAAGTAAAATAATATTTGTATCCATTAATTTTTAATTAGTAAGTTTTAAATTTTTTTTATTTTATAAAAGTCTCGCAGATTTGCTAAAATAATCCAAATACTAATTAACCTCTCTAATTAGTTATTGGCTAATCCAGTAATAATCAAAGACAATCAAAATACAAATTAATTAACCTGATTCACCTCTTTTATTGTATTGTTACCACTCTCTGTCAAGAAAGGTGGAAGGCTTAATGATTTTTATTTTTAATTAAAATATATACATATATATATATATATATATATTGACGTCCAAGAAAAAGAACATATATGGGTCCTTCTGAACTTTAGCTTGGTAAATGAGTCTTTTTAAGAATTTTATAAGAATTCAGTGGGGGCAATCAATTTCTCCACAGCAGTAACGCTTCGGAGTATGTTGTCTTATATATATATGTGTGATACATATATAAGGTCATCAATATAAACACAAATGCAGTAACAGTAGATGTACAGGAGCCAGTAGCCACCCCTTCAGAGTCACCAAGTAATAAAGGTATTCCAATCACCGTCAACCGTATGGCGTAAATGGATGCCAAAACGATGATGGCAGAGAAAGTACGCACCTGTCGTCAACTGATACCAATCACTCTTATTAACATTTTGACAAAAAGGATAGGTGTGGTATGGGGTACCCTTCTCTTCATCCTCAAACACAACATGAATTCTAAAGTCCTTTAGCTTATGAGACACCTGCAAAGAGACTGAAACATTCACTTCATCGCCAGCTTCCAATTGATTCCCAAAATTCCAATGGCTTAACCATACCATCTCCTTCCCGTCTTCTGGAATACCCATGAATGTTGGGCTGTATGCCCACTTCAGATCCTTTGTCCAATTACTCACTTTAATCATGAAAAACTCGTACCAATTTGTAACTTTCGGATTACTAGTTTGTGCATAGACAACACATACATTGAAGCCTTGGATCTTGAAATTAGGAAATGAAGGTACCTTAAAACATATTGAAGATCCCATGCTCTTCATGCTGAACCAGCCTGGAACTTCACTACCAGGGAGAAAAGTGCTGAATATACCGAATTCATACAGTCCCTACAGCATCAAAATCATAGTTTTTAACCCTTACGGAAATGTGTGTGAAAAAGAAAAAAAAAAAGAAAAAAAAAAGAGCTCACCTGAATGGGAACTTTTCTTCTAGTCGACGTTAGGTTATTGACCAACCACACTTCAATATTTCTCAGGAATTCCAAGTTGGGCAAGCCCAAACTGCTGGTCATTACTTCATCAAAGTTTCCAATGGGTTCTAACTTGAACAACCCTTGAACCTCAGTTAGTTTTTCACAGTCAGTTATATACAAATACAGTGAATCCAACAGGTTTGGTAGATTTGTTATCATTTCCAATGACCTGCATTCGAATAAATCCAAACTCCTTAAACTCATTGGAAGCTCCGGAAGTAACTGGAGTGTTGTGCAGTTGTCTAGAGAGAGTGACCGGAGCATAGTGAGAAACTTGACACTCTCTGGTAGTATACAGATCGGATTGTTCCTTAGATCCAACCTCTGCAACAGGGATAGGCTGCCAATATCCTTTGGAATAGCATCATCTGATAGGTTGCAGCCAGCAAGACTCAAGACTGATAATGAGCGTGGTAAAGAACACAATGAAAAGCTGATCGATTCTGGACTTCTTCTTGGTCCCAAAAGCCAATCCCGGAAGTATGAAGGCCATGATCTTACCCCAGTAGTCATGGAGGGTGATTGATTTATGCCAATCCCGTCTGCAAGTAGCATTTTCAAAGACTCCATCTTGCCCAGCTCTGTAGGAAACTTCTCGAGCTTTAAACAACGAGATAGAATGAGTATTTCAAGAGATTTTAGCTGGCCAATTTTCAATGGAAGTTTCCGAAGATTTTTGCAACCTTTTAGATTCAACAGAACTAGTCTCCCTAATTCCCCAATTGATCCATGAATCTCAATCAAATTTGTACAATTTTTAAGAATTAATCTTTCAAGATTGGGGACTTGTGAGAAGTCAGGCGTATTGGTAAGACCATGGGAATAACTAAGATTGAGGATCTTCAACGATCTGAGCAACTATATAAAAAAAGTAAAAAATATTAGTATAACAAACTTGACAATCTAAGCATTTTACCAATGCACCACGCAATGGCCCATTTAGAAATTAGTTTATAAGAATATTAATATTAATCATCAAAGGAAAAAAACAGGAAAATAGTTTGTATCAAACCTTGTTTCCATTCCAAGCTTGTTTCAAGCTGCTATTGCGCATGTCAAGGGCAACCAGACTCTCCAGATGAAGGCCACTGGGTATAGAATCTAAAGGGAACCCAGGCCAACACAACCATCTTAACTTCCTAGGGAATTCTTCATAGTCTCCTCTGAGCCTTGCATTATTTAGCTGGAGTAGTCTTAATCTGGGCATCCTTGAAAATGCATCAATGTGCAGATCTACTTCATTTGATGTGGAATGTGATCTTGTTGAGGCAGAATCTATGGGGAGCCAAGAGAAGAAGCCTAGACGCTGCCGCTTCAATGAATTGTTTTGTGAAAGTAATGTTGATTTGTCAAGAAAATCTTCTAAAGAATGCCTTTTTGCCTTATTTAAACCAAAGAATTTCTTGGTGGACCTATGTTCCTCAGACACATGCATGTTGAGGATGAGGCCTTCAATGGAATCTGTTCCCTGATTAGAGGACTCGAAAAGTTAGTACAGCAACTCAAAAAATATACAAATACACTTCTCGAGAAGCATATATCTTTGCAAAAAAAAAAAGAAAAAGAAGCATGTATCTTACAGTTCTTTCATTTAACACATCAAAGGCGTCCTTATGATGCCACAATCTGCTGCGTTTCCCTGGTTCCTTGGTTGATTCTTGGCGTATGATTTCTCTCCCCATGTCCTGAAGCATCTGATGCATTGTCAGCTTATTGTTTCTATCAATAGTTATAAGACATCTATCAATGAGATTTTGAATCCCAACTTTTGTGTAGAAACCACACCCATCTAGTATTGTAATTGTGAATTCTTTATCCTTTCTAACAAAGAAACAAGCAATATCGAGGAATAAATTTCTGTCATGGTCATCTTGTAAAGAATCAAAGCTTATTTTTAGTTTCTTTAGGATCTGACTGTCAGGAATTGCTTCCAATTTTTTTAATGCGCTTTCCCACACATCTACAGGTCTGCCAGATAGGGAAGAACCTAGCACTTGAAGAGCTAAAGGAAGCCCTCCACAGTACTGTACGACCATTTTTGACGTCTCCATGTAAACTTCAATGGGATGGTCTTGTCCAAAGGCATGCCAACAGAAGAGCTGAAATGATTCACCATCGTTTAATTCCTTAACTTTGTGCATCTTATAGAGTTCACGTTCCTTTAGCAATTGCTCATGTCTAGTTGTTATGATAATTTTGCTTCCCGGATAAAACCAATCTCGCATAGTGAGTACTGCATTTAATTGGTCTGATTGATCCACATCATCAAGAACAACTAAAACTCTTTTACAGCAAATAGCATCTCTAATCTTAATGATTCCTTCGTCAACACTGCTAATTTTTTCTTTTCTCCCCTTTTGAATATCTGAAAGAAGTTGTTTTTGTAAACTAACCAAACCATTGGGTTGTTCTGATATTTCTCTAATATTTGCGAGGAAGCTGCTACCTTCAAATCTGTCAAAGTTTAGGTTGTAGACAGTTTTGGCGATAGTTGTCTTCCCAATTCCACCAATTCCACATATCGTCACTATGCCAACATCCGTCGATCCATCTTGTATCCACAAATTAATGTCTTCTACACGAGAATCTATTCCAACTGGGTATGGACAAACACTCAAGACCGTGCGATTCAATTTGTTCCCAATCTCTTTCACAATTTTTTGAATAAAACTTGCCTCCTGCCTACAAAATGCAATGAAAATGGATAAAGCATATTGAAAACATCATTTGTTAAAATGAAACAACAAATGATGATAATAAAAATAAAATAATACAAATTACGTGGTGTTCAATTTTGGCCATTATTACTCATATACAAACATAGACTACCTAGTATTATGAAAATCTCAAATTGACAGAATTTCATAGGTTATGTTAAAGATATATGAAAAAAAAAGAGAGCATGTTCACAAAATTCAAGCTCCAAGTCAGATAAGAGAGTTCATGAAAAGGGATTCATGTTGTCCACAATCCTATTTCCATTCTTTTGGCTTCATCTACTTATTTCTTTGTATCTTAATTCCAGATATGTTTATAATTTGTATTATACTTACTTGTAACCTTCGCACGCCTCGAGTTGTCATTCATTTAGTCATTTTAGCCCTTTCATCTTTTGTCCATCTTTTCTTTTTCCTATTTCAAACCATTTGAATAGAAATCTTCATATTTCTTATCATCAAATCTCTCTATCAGTGTTCGAGAATATCGATAAATTCAGATTCTTAGTAAAATCAAACATCCCATTTATTTATCACATATTGAATAGCAAATCTTTTATGTCGACTTACTTGACATATTCTATCAGTTTTGGATGGTGTCAAACTTTCATATTTATCGATAATTTGGCTAAAAGTATATATATAAATTCATAAAACATTTTGATAAATGGTATATAGATAGTATTAATAATGTTTCAATACATTTCAACTAGTTTAAGACTTTACCATTAAGAAATAATGCTGATAGTGAGTAAAATTAGCATCTATTGGCATGAATAAATTGAAAGTAATTCAATCAACACTACTAACACTTCAAGGAAATTACCCATCTATTATAACCATTCCTGCCAGATCTGCAACTTCTCTCAGAGCTGCCTTCCACCTCTTTATCTTGTTCAACCCCGCCTCTTTTTTTTCTTCTGTCTCTACCTTAAATTGTTCTTCGTGTATAGCAAATGCATGTGCAAAACTCCCTGTTTACTTTCTTACATGGGATGGATCCACATGATAGAAGACGGGCAGAATCATATGACCAATAGTCTTCTGGCGCTCAAGGATATTCAAAAGCTCATCAAGACACCATCATGACGATGCATAGTCTTTTGAGAAGACAATTATTGAAATTCTTGACTCTTGGATTGCCTTCTTTAGTTCTAAGTTGATATTTGTTAGGAAATAAGGATCGAATAGGGGTTTATGAGAACAAGAGAAAAAATAATGACAGGAAAAAATAAAATGGCGCACACACAACAAGACAAGGATTTACATGGTTCGGCTGTGCCTACATTCACGGGAAGAAGACAGAACAATATTTCACTATGGAAATAAAGAGATACAAGGTAAAGTGGCTCACACCCGAAACCCAATTACACCCAAACTCTCTCCCTCACTCAATTGATGATTTTTGGATGGTAAACAAGCATGCAAGACATGGCTATTTATAGCCAAAGTGATACCACTGCTCGTGGACTTGGAGGCCAAGAAAAATTGGCTTACTGATCACACATGGAAAAAGCTTGTAAATTACACTTCTTGGAGACCACGAAAGGCTGGACTTGGTGATGACGTATAGGTTGCTTACTGATTACAATTCTTGGAGCTCAAGATGATGATGCAATGAATGATGTCAATGGGTGATACAAGAGCTGACATCAGATTTGAGCCATAAATGTCAACAAAAAAGATATTTGGTAAAAAATGTGTTGAAATATAATGGTTTGTTTAAATATGAAATATAATGGTTTGTTTAAATATATCATATAAGAGTTTTTTAATATAAAAATTAACAATGAATGTTCATCACCATCGTAAAATGCACGAAACATTTTGGTATTGTGCAAAATAAAACAATTTCTACCTAATGCGTTTTTTCTCCACTCCTGATAATTGATAAAAACAAAAAGATTGCAAGTGTGCTTCCATTGTTAAGAAAATATTTTGTATTTTCTAGTAATGGATATTGATATAACTATAGAGTAATGGTCTAACAAAATTCGAATATAATGGCGAAACATTGAGAAGTTAACAATGGAAATCATGAAACCAACAAGAGTTTTGTTTCCTAATTGATGCAAAATAACAAAGCCAACCAAAGTTCAAATGGAAACACTAAAAAAAAAAAAAAGAAATTCAATTTGCGCTTTTGTTGCTGTCTCCATTGCTGAGGGTGTGTTGCTACAGAGTTTGAGGTTGAGGAATGAGCAAATATGACTGGTTCGGTGTTCCTGATGGAAGATTCTAATTGTTTATTGAATGCAGTGAGCATGTCGTGTTGCTCCCGGCGTGCCTTGACCTGCTTTTGGAGATTATAATGGAATTTAGCGCGCCCAAATATAGGATCCGCAATGGCAGCGTTAGCTAGCATACTATCATTTGTGCCATCGGTGGTCGTTTTGAGGGACTCAGTTCACTCAAGAATTTTTTGAACTCGGTTCTGCCGTGCACCTTTGTCTACGTTTAGCAAGTTCTCATACTGCTCTGCCGGAGAATATGGCGCAAACACACAATCCTAGGTGCATTCTTGGCCAAGATACTTGCACGCAACACATGGACCAGGCGACAGCTTTTCTCCTTCAATTATTTATGTTAAAATATAAGAAATAAGGCAAACAACATCATGATGTCATTACTCATTCACATGAATCAATAGGATACATCGACCATCGGAATACTTACTATTATTCAGTTAGTTAGTGTTGCAATTGCTGAATCAATAGGATACATCGACCATCGGAATACTTACTATTATTCAGTTAGTTACTGTTGCAATTGCTGAACTACAATTGCTCCTTATGTTGAATGAAGAGCAAAGGCATGTCTGATTGGTTGTCGGAACTAGACCAGATGGGTAACATCGCAGATTTGGTGTTCATGAGGGACTAGAGGTGGTTACGGATTGAATCGGATGAGGCACAAATCATAATCGGATCTGCACGTAACGGATTGGGAGATTTTGAATCTGACACTGATTCGTTAGCCCACGGATCAGATAAATAACGGATTGAATCAGATCCAATCCGCGGATTGGATAAATTACAAGAAAGGAAGACCCACGGCTAGGGGTCAAGGGGGAATCCTGCTTGGGTGCTTGCTATGTTGTTAGAATATTGTGGCTTAATTTCTGCCAACTCACTCACCCATGACATATGTCTATGAAGAAAGCCAGTGAGTGAGTGTGATTAACCGATTGTATCAATCAAAAGGACGCAAATGCCGAGCCAAACCAAACCTTCCAAAAAGGTTCTCTTCTCGTAGAAGAATTTGATAGAAATTCTTCTAGAAATTTCAAAAAAAAATTTGATGGGCAAGTCTATGCATGAGCAAGATTGCGCAAATTCCCACAGTCTAAGGATCACCAGAAATGGCGCAGATCTAGATGATGAAAGAGCCCGTTGTTGCGATGTGGTGAAGGAGAGTCAGCACTCGGCAGAGCAGATCGGAAGAACTGAAGAAGAGAGGGGACGCGGCTGCTTTTCTGATTTCTCTTTGCTATTCTTCGAGTCCTTTCATCTTTGATTCTCCGGCTAGAGTAAAGTAACTAAAGTAGTAAAGTTGGTCTGTAGGTGACTTTTTGGTGCAACTGCCAAAGTAAAATAATTGTATTGTATAATATTAATATATATATATATATATATATATATATTCTCTACGGATTGTCCACGATTCGGATCTGATTTTTGATAGGATAATCCGTG
The DNA here is from genome assembly GCA_025631255.1 of Cornus kousa. Taxonomy (NCBI): domain Eukaryota; kingdom Viridiplantae; phylum Streptophyta; class Magnoliopsida; order Cornales; family Cornaceae; genus Cornus; species Cornus kousa. Next base: position 9,872 of record JAOTQH010284396.1, read on the forward strand.
AATTACGAATTCAAATATTTTGAATCCGCCAACCCTCATCTGTGGGGTTAGCAATTCGATCCGTACGGATCGGATCCGATTCGTGGATTCGCGAATTTTTTGTCCAACCCTACGATGGACAATTCTAGTTGTTTCTGGAATTTAGTAGCCATGGCCAGTTTCTCCTGGAGTGCTTTGTAACAGAAA
>JAOTQH010284407.1:0-10057 GCA_025631255.1 Cornus kousa
TTAGTATTTATCACCTTTACATGCATATATAAATATATCTTGTAATCAAGTGGACACAATCAATTCCATAATGAATCGAAAAAATAATACATTCCATTCACCAATTGTACAATGTCTTAATAATAATATTCAGATAAGGAACTATGACTTTTACAATCCAAAAAAGAATTTGTATGCTATGGTACACATATCCCAACATCTAGTTGTTACCACCACAAGCTAAGTGATATATATAGCATATTTACATGTTTTGGCCCTCCAAAGAGATAAACGACAATCTTTATTTGAATTAGATCCCATTTTCATATCATTTAGAACTCACTCGTGTAACTCTTTTGGCTGGACCAATGTACTCCCCATTCAGCATCCCATTACTCATTCTGACGCTGCATGGTACTGAAATAAGAAAACTGCCCTCCTTTACTCTCTCTCTTTCCCAGCATCAATCAAAATTCAGTTTGAAGCATGATCTTAGGCGATTTGTCTTTGTCCCTGCCATTGAAATCTGCTCTCTGATTAGAGAACAAGGCACAGTGAAATTTGACTCCTTGTCCATGGTTAAGCCAAGCTGGATAACATAGTCAAATCAAATACAGACTCCTAAAGTTAAAACATTTCCTAAGGAGACGCTGTCATGATGCTCTTCCTACAGGAAGGGCTCTTATGCATAGTGGATGCTTGGATTCTTCTCCATGTAACGGATGTGGTTTGGAGAGGAGGATATTCTTCATCTAATTTTCATATGTCCTCAATCTTTGCAAGTACGGAAATTATCACCACTCCGACTTGATTTTCATCTGCAAATTTTCATTCTTTGGGGGGTGAATGGGGTATTGTCTCTCGTGCTGAATCTTCACCGGTTAAATATTTTATTTTGGGTTTGGTTTTTATTTTGCTTGGTGTCTATGGAAGCTTCAAATAGAAAAGTATTTGAGGGCAAGGTGTGGAAACCGGTGGTGGTGGTTAGTGTGGCTGTGGGTATACACTACAAGAAAAATCATTTTTAACTACGGTGGAAAATGTTTTCCACCATGGTTATGGCCCATGGTATTGTCGTCTTAATAAATGGGTTTTCTACCACAGCTCTGGACCATCTTTTACAATCATGGTTTCAAACTGTGGTTCTTCATTTTACTACCACAGTAGCATCCCTATGACAGCCCGCGGTTATATCTCTGCTTTTTTACCATATCGCTCAGCAAGAACACCTAAAGAACATTTTCATAACAAGAACAGTGCTTCAATTAACAATAGCCCAAAACAACTTAAAAACTTTCCTTTAACATTGTAACCAACCAAAACATGGTTTTACAGACCCAAAGAACATTTTCATAACAAGAAAAGTGCTTCAGCAAGTAAAAAGGAAAAAGGAAAAAGGAAGAATACATGACCCACCTAATATATTTACTTAACCAAAACAAAACAAATGTTCCTCATATATATATATGTATATATGTGTGTTCATCTTCTTGCTCTCTTTAGTCTCTCTCTCCCCCATCTTCTTCACGAGGCATACACAGTATCAAGATAATAGCAGCAGCAACCGCATCCCTAGATAACCACCTAGCTATGTCCTACAAAGATGTAATAGTCGTAGTAAGAATATAAAGCAAAGTTCAAAAGCTGCCAAAATTAAACCAGGTTAGGAGCCTAAAAGCCATCAAAAACAGAATTTCGTTAAAAGAAAATATCATTTTGGAGTTTTATCAACAATGTGCATCACTAATGTACATTAGAATATATAAAACATTGTGTACAGACAATTAAGGATCTCAACACTAGCAATCACACGAGTGAGAGAATACACATGTGCCAATCATGCATGCTTTTCCTTCAATTGCTGCATTCTAAATTTCTAAGAAAAAGTGACATGCCATGCATAGTCTGTCATCCATTTGCTTTATCAGTTCAACTTTTCCACATAGTATTAAACTTTACATAAAAAAAATAAAAACATGGGATAAGTCTCAACTTGACAAAGCATTAAACTTTACATGTGGTTGGCTATTATGAGCACTTTTTTCTTGCGCCTTTTATTCTGTTTATGGCTGAGAGGATCGGCAAAATAGATAGACATCAGACATGTCTGCGATATATATTTATATTTATATATATATATTGTATACACAGTTATTTAACGTATATCATATACTTAAAATTCATAACTTTATTCAGTTCTTGCTGAAAAATGAAACTAAAAGCATTCTTTAACAGGTCACGGGGATCAAATGTTCATGTTGAGGGAGAACAGACCACACCGTCAATGATAATCATCATAATGAAGATCGAGAGAAAATCTGCAGACACCATAAATGCGAAGAAGAGCAGGAAGCATTTGCAATCCTGGTGGTTGCAGAGGCTTACAAGATGTCCTAATGGTTGTAGAGGCCTAATGGATGAGCAACAGAACTCAATAGTGATTGTGAAGGTCTCTCTCTCATTCGGATCAATTGTTTTTATATTTTATAATTCCTTTTTTTTTTTTTTTTTGTATTTATTCAATTCAAATTATAAAGTAAATTTTTTTTGATACAACTGTACATTCAACTACACTTTTGGGGAAAGTAAAATTTTTTGCTGTTGTATTATGATCACAGTTTCCTTTTTTATTTTTGTATTGCCCTGTTTTATTGCTAAACAACTAAATACACTATTACTCGATTTAATCGAATGTTAATGGCATAATGATTAATTTCTCAATAAATTTTAGCATTTGATTCTTTGACCAACAAATTTTAAAGGGTTGTGATAAGCTACGTGTGAGGGATTAGCAGTTAACAGAATTTGAAGTGGATTACGAGTTAACAGGATTCAAACTTTCACTGAAAAACTTCTTTCATGCTCTTCTAGAAAAACAAAAAGTACAAAAATAGAACCAACTTGCTTTCTAACAACTTTTGTTGTATACATTATCGAGTCAATTTTTATATCAAACTTCTTAATGTAATAATATTATATTATAGCCGTTGTAATAGTGATTAGTGTATATAGCCGTTGTTGATTTGTAGGCTATATATATATATATATCTCCTCCTTTGTATCATTTACATTAATTCAATACATCATCAATTCAATATATCAGTTCTTCCATATTGCATCTCTATCTCTTATCTCTTGTATCTTTAACATGGTATCAAAGCCACCAACGGAGATGGCGGCATAAGCCTCATCTCCGGCGGTGGTCCAAGTTTCAGCCTCATCTCTGGCGGTGGTCCAAGTTTCAGCCACCACGCCATCTCAACTCAAAGCGTCAACCAAGCTAAGGTTTTAAATCCTTAGTTCTCTCTCTTTATTTTCTCATCAGCTACCCCATTATTGTTAAACCGCAAACTGCGTTCACGTTACATGTCCCGATGATACCTACAAGTTCTGACCAACAACGGCTCCATAACCCATGACCTCCCACCATGGATGGTCCAGACGGCCTCTACATCTCTGAACCACCGATCCTCGCCATTGGCGAGGTCATCATCACCAGACCCGTCCCGGTGTCACCGTCAACTAAACCCCAGCGGCAATGGCAAGCTCTCATCCTTACCAGACGGCAAACACCAACAGATCCAGTTCTTCTCAATCTCCGGTCAGATAAAGATTGGTTACCGGCAACTCCACATGCCGGACGGCCGCAAGCATCATCATCGCCGGCAACCATAACCTCAACACCGGCAGTGTCGCATTTTCTTTCACCGTCGCCAACAACCACCACTTCCGCATTGGCAGCGTCACATTTTCTTTCCGACAACGATTTCAAGGGCAAGCATAACGAACCCATAAACATCAAATTTCTGACCGGCAACCTCTTTAATGAGCTTAAATCGCCAAGTCCATGGAAGAGCATCAAACCCTTCAAGAACCTCTCTGGGCTCAATCTCTCCGGCGTCCTTGCCGCCGACGTCGGTCACCTCCGCTACCTCCTCAACCTTCTCCGGTCCACTGCTGCCCAAACATCATCGCTGAGTTCCTCCTGTCGCGCTGTTAACGTCGGGGCCAACCTCTGTCCTCAGTTGTCTTCTTCCTCAAATCGCAGACCCACGCTCTTACCAAAGTCCATCACGCTCCACAACAGCATTGTCGTCGTGAACGCCATCGGAAATCTGAACATGATGTTGAATCCTCACGAATCCGCCTCCCGTCTTCCGCTCCAGGTTCTCTCCAAACTCAAGTTGGTTTCTACTCTACCACCTTGAGTTTAAGGGGGGATGTTAATGTAATAATATTATATTATAGCCGTTGTAATAGTGATTAGTGTATATAGCCGTTGTTGATCTGTAGGCTATATATATCTCCTCCTTTGTATCATTTACATTAATTCAATACATCATCAATTCAATATATTAGTTCTTTCATATTGCATCTCCATCTCTCTCTCTCTTGTATCTTAACAAAACTATCTAATTGTTTTTACTAATTTTTCTTATATTTTTTTTATATATTCATCAGGGCATATGATAGTTTGAGAACATACAACTAAGCATGAAAATAAAGAGGAATAATGGGGGCTATGTAATGCACTTGATAGGCCAGCAATTGTAACTCCAAGAGGAATATAACGCCTATACAAGGGCACATTGCCATCAATGACTTCAGTGACCCAAGATTTTCTCTTTGGAACCATAGTGTTTAAAGCAGAACAACAAACATAACAAACAGATCGATGAAGAAGAAAACTACCTGAAGGGAATAGTAAATGACCATGTTGAAGAACTCAAACTCAGATGGGTCGATGGGAAGCTGAAGATGCAAGAAATTCTCACTCTTAATTTAGAAAAAATAATTTTACACTTCCAAAATTGTTCAACCCCTTTTCCCTCTATTTTCAGTCTATTTATAGACTATTACAGATCTCCAAGAAGCTACCTAACTAACTCCCTTTACTGGGCCGTGAATCTGGGCTTTTCTTAATTATGGGCTCAACTCCTTTTATCTAAAGTCAAGCTTCTAATATGATTTCCTGGTCCTGGGCTTGATTGGTGAGGACTTGATCCAAAACGGCTGCCCTTGCCTGACCCGCTCTTAACAACTTGGATCGTACCTGGCCCAGGTCATTTTTGGTATCCTCAAAAGCTAGTAAAACAGTTAATAAAAAAATAAAAAGAAAAAGAAAAAAAATATACTGCAACTGATTTTGAAGAACTCAAACTCAGAGTGATTCAGATAATGAGGTTGAGGACTCAATTATTTATGATCAGGGTAACAGTTCTTTCAGAGTAAATGTCATGAATGATGGTAGGCCAAGAGGGTGGAAAACAGACTATGAAGTCATACAGAAGAAATATCAGAAAAAGGGATATAAGGTGCCGAGATCGTGTTCTGGAACCTTAGGCACTCCTCAGCTACTCCAGTCACGGCGAAGCAGAGTGGCATGGCGCTGGTAAGTGGCTTCTTAAAGAATATGATGACTATATTCCTGGCTCCTCTCAAGGTGGCTTTTTTTGTTTGGATCTATGTTTTGGGTAAGATTTTGACACAAGACAATTTGAGAAGGAGGAATCAGGTAGTGGTTAATCGGTGCTACATGTGCCTTCAGGATGAAGAGACACTGGATCATCTTCTTCTTCATTGCCCCATGGCTAAGGAATGTTGGGACTTGATGCTTTGTTTGTTTGGGTTTATGCTCTTACTGACCTCCTCCAATTTCATTAACCTCAGGTCTCTCACTCTCGCTTAGAAACTAGTCCAAAAATACCAAATACAAAGAAATGGAAATTTAAAATAAAAAAATAAAAAATAAAAAAAAGGTTACCTCAAAAGCGACTAATTTGGCTTTATAAATTTAAAGGATTGAAAAGATTCGAAGGGCCTTTCTCTAAGGTGGAAGGGGAGAGGAGTTCAAGTATCATCTCGTCAAATGGGAGCAAGTTTGCTAGCCCTTGAAGCTAGGCGGTCTGGGTATCCAAAAGTTGGTTCCCTTTAACAGAGCTCTTTTGGGAAAGTGGTTGAGGAGATTCGGTAGGGAACGACATCGCGAGTGGAGAAGGATTGTTTCGTGTCGTTTTGGGGAAGAGAGCGGTGGTTGGTCTTCCCGTCCAGTCTCTATCGCGGGAAGCATTGGCGTATGGAAATTCATTCGGAAGGGTTGGGATTTCTTCTCTTCCCATATTAGATTCAAGGTTCGCGATGGTAGACGTGTTCGATTTTGGGAGGATTTATGGTGTGGAGATCAGTTGTTGTCTTGCTCCTTTCCTAGACTCTGTAGTTTAGCCAACGATAGACTGTTATCGGCTTGATAGCAGTGGGATTACGTAGCTGACTGTTATCGGCTTGATAGCAGTAGGATTACGTGGCATGTGCGCTTTAGGCATTCTTTTCAGGATTGGGAGATGGATGCAGTATGTGCCTTTCTAGATATGTTGTATCAGCAGGAGGAAGTTAGCAGACGTAGTGATAACATTTTGTAGGTTAATTCCTCCCATAGAAGATTTGATGTCCGGTCCATGTTTCTATGCCTTTCCAACTTCGTTGGTCCTGTTTTCCCATGGAAGACTATATGGCGCTCCAAGGCTCCATTTAGTCTTTGTGTGGACTGCCTATGAGATAAGATCTTGACGCTGGACAATTTGAGGAAGAGAGGCAATACCATCGTTAACCGGTGTTGCCTATGCAAACGAGATGGTGAGTCTGTGGATCACATTCTTATGCATTGTCCTGTGGCGTACAATTGTTGGAACCTCATCTTCGGCTTATTTGGCATATATTGGGTAATGCCTCAGTCTTCCACAGGACTGATTAACGCGTGGAGAGGATGCCTAGTGAGAAGTCACGCTCGTGATTATTGGAGGATCGTTCCACACTGTGTTTGGTGAAGCATATGGAAAAAGAGGAATAGCAGAATTTTCGAAGGAAATGAATCATCTTTCGCAACCTTGAAACTTCATATTCTTCGCTCTATTTTTTGTTATGTGAAAGGAAGCACTTGCTCCTCTACTGATGACTTAGTTGATCTTTTGGACTCCATAGGTCCTTAGGTTCAGCTTCCGTTTTTGTATTAGGGACGCGTTCCGCTTTTGAACGCTTTTCTACTCAATTATTACTTATCAAAAAAATATATAAATGATGTATAAATATGTCAAAACTTGAATAGAAGTGATAGTTTCAGATTTGACCTTCGACAATAAAGAACAGAAAGCTCTAGCTACAGTTTTGTTTCCCTGTTCAGCACTGTCATCAATACATTTGAGAACTGCATCTACACCACCGTTTTCGGCAATTGATCTACATATGTCATCCTGCAGAAAGAAACAGCCACTAAGTCAACAAAAGTGAACCAATGAGCCAAAATATAAATCTTATAGAAGAAAATTTTGAAAATTTTGAAAGTCATTTTCTTCTCAAAGATACTCCCAACTCTAGTTGTCATCGCACTGTAGTAGTATCATAGTTATGGAGATGTTAACCCAACAGTTTCCTCCAGTTTCCTGGATACTTGTTTATAAACTTTTTCATATTATAACATATTGATTCTATTAACAACCATCTACTCCAAAAGCTTAAGCTATTAGAGAGGGTGTAACTTAAATATATAAATCCTTCAACACACCCCCTCAGTGTGGCCTTCTTTTGGTCCAGCACGTTTCTCAATTTTTAATTATCAAGGTGATGGCAAGGTTTGAAATTAGGATAATGCCTGCTCTAATACCATGTTAACAACCATTTACTCCAAAAGCTTGGGATATTAGAGAGGGTGTAACTTCAATATTTAAATCCTTCAAAATATTCCAAATAGTTGGTGCCAAGTTGGCACACTGCCAAGGCAAGAGAAGTTTTGATGTTAAAGCATAATACAACTTGACTAACAAAAACAACAGAAATAAGAAAACACCTAAGAATAACAGTGGCAGGAGAGAGAGAGAACAAGATTTGAATCAACATAAAACCTATTATATGATGAAAAGCTTAAACAAAATAAATCCCAGATGTCATGCAAGATTATCTGTTCAACACAAACACCTCCCATATATAGGAGCAAACTTACATTGACAGCAACAGCTTTTAAAGCAATGCTAGCTGATACTAGACCTGGTGAACTGAGTCCTTCATGAAGTGCTTCCACAAGAGCTTGTGCAATTCCAATTTTTGCAAATCTTCTGGCATAACCATAAACCTACAATTTGTCACATGAAGATGCAGCTAATGAGTTTTGATCTTTCAGACCCACCCTATGGGCAAAATAAACCCTATGAAATATCTTTATGTTGAATCTGTCATTATATGATCTTTAAGGTCAGTAAAATGTGCATTCAATGGTTCTTACTTGGGAAGCCACAACACGATTATCATCAGGTGTTAATAAGACACGTATTGCATCATATAGGCTATGGATGCTCCCGTTTTGGTGCTCCCTCAAAAATTGGATCATGAGCTCATCAATTTTCAGGTCCATGAATGACTCCTTAAGAATCTCATTGCCAGTTGCAGCAGCAGCAACAACAGAAAAACCACTATTCAAGATGTTTAAATCTCGATGCCCATGAATTAGGATGTCCACCACAATCTTTGATCCACCAATCTTATGAAATGTGTTCGTGCTTTGAACATCTGCAAATGACAAAATTGCATATGTTACACAAAACCTTTTGAGAGTTGCACAATGGAAGCTTTGATAACAAATAAATGTTGTTTGGAAGTATATGTATTCACAAATTTAATACACCTAAAGGACAGTGTGATTAGATCCAGACTTCTTTTTTCGATTAATAAATTCTCAATTAACCAAATTAAGCAAACTTTATGGAATTCAATCAATCAAGACACAAAGCAAAAGTAAAGTATTTAAAGAAGGAAGAGAGAGAGAGAGAGAGACCAGCAATTTTTACATTGGAAACCCCAATAGGGGAAAAAACTGGAGATTGCAGTGCCAAGCTAGTCTTCGACTATACAAAAAGAAAGCTTACAAGCCAAAACTCAGTTGCTGCTGAAGCCTTAAACTTTATGTCTAGTTCTCACTAGTCTCCCACAAGCATGGTTGTTGCCAACATCCAAGTCTTTCGCCTTAATCTCGTTATCACCTACGTCATAGTAATTCTAAGCTCCAATCCACCAGAAGCCTGTTGAATATTTTGAATCAGCTTCGCTTCAAGTTGTTCTCCATGCCCTTATTGGTGATCGTGGGACAACTCTGAACGCATGATATATGTTAGAATCAGTAATTATGGTATGAATAGGTTGTGCAGATTTTACAGCTCACTAGATGGGGAGAAAACGTGTATTACAGCTGTATATATGTCCTGTAATTAGAATGTATATGACTATATTCTGCTAGCTAATATCCCTGATTTATAGGGATTGTATTCTAGGAGTCAATATACCAAAATTTGTAGGCTGTTGTTTGCCTATATAATTTTTCCCTATACATTGCTAAATAAATAATAATATTCCCATTATTTCACATGGTATCAGAGCTAAATGCTCTCTGGGAATCCGTGTAAATTTGTGGCCTGCATTGCCGCATAAAAGGTTTATGGAAAAAAGTTCTAGTTTTTAATTTTTTTAATTTTAATTTTTCTGGCCAAAACTGCCATTTTCTTTTCTTCTGGTTTTGTTTTTTCCGGCCTGCTTTGCCATTTTTTCCAGAACCATTTTAAAAACAGAGAATAGTTTGGGAATGATTTTCTCATATTAATTCTTTTCTGACTTACACGGATTCCTACTTATAGGAATTACAAGAAATCTAAACTAGGAAAATAATAACTAATTAAGGAAAAGAATAACTAATTAGTTTACCTAACAAATATACATTCCTAATTTATAATCATTGACTAATCACTGCCTAATTTACAGCAAATTTACAGCTATTCAATCTTGGTAATTACTGTCAAGTATCTTTCTGATTTTCCAACACCCCCTTAAGCTTGCTTGAAGATATCTTTCATAGTCAGCTTGCCCAATAAAGCGTCAAATTGCTTCTTGTGCAGCCCCTTAGTAAATACATCAGCAATCTGTTTGGCAGTTGGGATGTTGATCGGTTGATCAACTATGCATCTACCTTCGCAATAGCACGAATCATTGTAAAATAGGGCTATTGTTCGGGTAAGTCGAACCACAGGGACTACACTAGTCT
>JAOTQH010284418.1:0-10057 GCA_025631255.1 Cornus kousa
GTTCCGGCCGGAACCGTGAGAACCGGAACCGTGTGCACCCCTAGGTGTTGGTGCTTGCTTCGAACACCCATTTTATATCAGCTGTTTTAATTTATTTTTTTTTTAAATTCTTTCCCAAAATTAAAAAAATTTACTTAATTCATCTTATTATATTTAAGTGTGATTGTATTATTTAAGTGGTAAAGAGTCGGGTCCTCTTACCCCCCATTATCCTAGATTCCAATCTCCCTATTATCATAAATCCCACTAATTACTAACCCTACTTGTCAGGTAAAAAACAAAAACTTCAATTTGCTTATTTGTATTGCAAAATATGTAGCACATAAAACTTTTATTCATTTCAATTCTACTGGTTTCTTTAAATAGAAATTTTATCATCTAAATTAATGGGTTGAAAACTATTCCACCATACAAATAAGATAGAAAAATATATTGAAAACAATCATTTCCCATTACAAAAATACCAACTCCTCCAAATTTCCTGAACTAAAACTTGCACGTTAATTACTTAAATAACCACAAAACCCCTTTACACCACTAACCTAACCACTAAAAATCACCCCCAAAGTGACTAGGAAGGATTTTTTTTTTTCTTCCCTTGAATACTTGGAAGCATGTAGGCCAAAGGGACAAATGGTGGATGAGATGATTATGCAAAAATAGATATTGGGTGAATCGGATATTTCATGTTATTAAATTAAAAATTATTATTATTATTTTAAAATTATAAAAATAATACTAGGAGATGAGAAATGAGTCATCGGTTGCTGATAAGATAAAATTATTATTATTTTAAATATTATGTGAACGAGTCGGTCACGAATTTGGATGTGACTTTTAAGTTTTGTTAGTTCATTCTATCAATTAGATCACTTAAAAAAAAATAAAAAATAAATAAAAACTCCACTTCAAATATTGTGTCACTGGATGAGATCAGCAAACATCTAATGGCGGTGGTTAGTAACTACTCCCTCGTCCCAATATAAGTGTCATGCTTTCTTTTTTTGTCTATCCCAAAAGAAGTGTCATTTTCCTTTTTCAAATAATATATTTTACATTATTCTAAAAATGTCTTTTGAATTTAAATTTCAAACTTCAATATTCAATACTTAAAAGGGTAATTTAGTAATTTTTTAGACAGACAACACATGATCTCACATATCCCCTTAAAAATTACCACTCTTCATAAACGAAACTTATATTAAAATGGAGGAAGTACTGATTAGTGACGTTTCCATAATATAGTTTGTAAACTACTAACTATAGACATTTCCATAGGTTTTTTTATTTTTTATCTTAGGTTTACATAATGAGTAGTCCCATCAAAATAAGAAAACATTTTGTTTCTATTTGCTTTCCTTCTTGCAGCACCACGTGAAGTAAGTAAAGGTGAAATGACTTCACATAAAAAAAATCTTACAATATCTTCTATTTTAAGCTTAACCGACCTTTTACTTTAAACAAGTAAAATAAAGTTGAAGACTCTCTCTCTCTTTTTCTGTTTTTTTTGGCAAGTAAAGTTGAGATTCTTTGTTTAAAAAATAATGATATTTGCACAAATGAGTTAGACGTAATGGTTAAGCAGATACATATATGTTCTCGAGTTGGAGTTTTCTTCCCAATTGAATTTGACTCCTAACAAAATTCTTTTCCATTCCATCAAGTGATATATGAAAATAGTTAAGGTTAAAATAATAAAATCTTCCTATACTTTCAAAATCGTACATAAAATCTTCAATAGAATTTAAAAAATATCCTGCAGTAACAAAACCTATCAATTTACACTCAAATTCGTAGCCAACCCATTAAATAGATTGTGAAATGTCAAATTTAACCTTACTATTTGATATTAAATTAAAAACTATAATTATTATTTTAAATTTTAAAAATAATAATGGATGCGATAAATGAGTTATCGATTGCTATATACTAAGATAACAATCTATCTAACATTAAAAAATATTATTATAAAGAGATATTTAAAAAAAAAAATTAAAACAATAATTATAGCTTTTAATTTAATATTAAATAGTAATGTCAAATTGGATATTTCACAACTCATTTAAAGGATTGGCCACATATTCAGGAAGTTCCGTTAGTTTAAGAGTTTTAAAATTTTACTAAGTATGTAATGCACAATTTAAAAATAGCTGAGAGTTTTATAATTTTACTAAGTATGTAATGCACAATTTAAAAATAGCTGAGAGTTTTATAATTTTAACCCAAAAAGTTATGAAGTAAAAGTCACAATTTTTTTGTTTTTTTGTTTTTTTTTTTTGGTAAAATGCATCACCAACTTGACGAAACCAGGTTGGGCTCTCATATGGGCCTTTTTATTGTATTATATGGGTTGGACCATTCGTGTTGTAGATTCTCTCACAATATATATAAAGTTTTAATCTCATGCAATAATAAAACTCAAATATATGATCCTGCCACATTTTTTTATTCACTCATTAGCAAATTTATAATATGGTACTTTATGTTAATTAGTAGAAAATATTCTAGTTCATTGGTCAATCAAGTGCAAATGTCACATTTGTAAATGGCATGCATTTTTCATTTCCCAAAAGGTTAACAATTGAAGAGGTAATTACAAGGGCCCTAGATTTAATAAGGCCGAAGTACAGAATAGCCCACAAGGGGAGACCCAAAACATTAACAGTTCTTTGAGACCCAAGGGCTTAAGCCTGGACAATTGAGAAGGACATGGCCCAAATCTTAAAGGCCCAAACCAGTATCTCCTTTTGAATTGCCATTAGTAACGGCTATTGAAAGAGAAGTTTTTATTTTTAAAATTTTAATTTTTGGTAAATAATTGTGTAGTAGAAGAAAAAACTTTACAAATATTCTTGGGGCATATAATTAATTTGGTACGAGTGATCCGGAAAATTGAATATTTTCTTACTAGATGTTCACCCTTCTTATTTCTAGATTCACCCGAAAGCGATTCCTCTTTTGAGGAAAAATCGATGTTGATGTGGTTCGGAACATAATCAATTATAACATCGATATAGTGAAATGAAATGGTGGAGATCACACCCATAGTACATTGGTAATAAATTGAATGACCTTCATCCTCTCCGTGTATTTGTTTTATTTTTTTGTTTTTTATTTTTTGTTTTTTTTATTTGTTTTTATTTTTGTCATTGGTAAGAAACTCACACACACCACACTCACACACTCATTTTGTTCATTTAGAGACTCAAACTCTTATCATTCACTTTGGGAGATAGAGGAGATACCATTAGGCCACAAGACCTTGGTACCGTCTCGTGTTTAGTGGAGAGGATTTTGGTTCATATAATTGGTAAATCAATGAGATTTCAACACTAAAATAATTTTATGGCATATATTAATTAAATTAATCTTCAAGCCTAAATTTTCAACAAAGATCGATGTGATAGATTATGGCTCAATTTTCTCATTTGTCAGTTTTTGACTAAAAAAAATAATTTAAATTAAATGAATTAATAGATAAAAGAAAAGAAAATCCACCTCTTGAATTGATATACACCATAAGAAGTTGAGTGACTTATAGTTGTCACAAAATCTCGATGTCGGTGTTAGAGTCTAAATTTTTCCACATCTCTTTAAACATTAAAATAATCAATTATATCTAGCTATTTTTACATACATTGTTATATGTGTGTGTATATATATTAGACACCGCCCTAATAACTAAATATTCATTAATTTTTGTTAACTTGCTACTTAGCATTTCAATTCTAAGAAATAATGAAACCCTAAATTAGAGATAAACAAGCTGAATTGAGCATTTCAATTCAAGAAATACGAAACACACGTGTATTTTGCCAATTAAGCAGACAACAACAATGCACTCCAAACTTGCACTAATTTACAACCTCCCACCAAAATCCACTCGAGAGGAACAATATATACATGTTCACTATTATTACACTTCCAAGTCTTTTCCCCAACTTTCTCAAAAGTTGAAAACAAAGACAACAATACAATCGACAACAATATCATTGGTGACAAATGATAACTACAACATTTACTTGAACCTACACAAAACAAACACTGCAAATTTCAAAAGAAATCCAAAGACACTTTCCACAGCTACTAGATCGATCACAATCAAGAGAGACACAATTAATGCACAAATACCTAGTCTTTGTTTTTTTTTTGGGTCCATCCATAGTCAAGAAACATGTTAACCAGATCTTCAGATCTTTATTCCTTTTCTTTTCCTTTCCTTTCCTTCCAAGTTACTGTCAATGTCGGCGTTCCGGTGTCCAGTGTGGTGCCGAGGGGCTAAAATGCGCCGAGACCATTCTGGAGTCGAGCAGTTCTGTGATGGGTGTGAAGTTCACACACCTTGGGACCTTATACTGATTGATAGAAGCACCCCTAGAGATGGCATAGTCCATGAGCTCCTCAAATGTGCCATTTTTCACAACCCTAATCTCCAGCGGTCCAATTGAGTTGTCGGCGACTCGGCCTTGCCGGTACACTGTGTTCAGTGACTCCTCCATAGCTAGGCAGCATTGTTCCAACACCTCGTGACTCGGAGAATTAGCTGGATCTTTATTCATCAGCTCCCAATAGATCACATAGTGTCCAGGGATGGTTTTAGTATCACCATAGCTAGTGTACTCCACTATGCTGGCATTGAATTCACGCAGAAGTAGAGAAGCATTGTCAATGGCCTTTTGAAGCTCGGACTCGTCGGTTTTATCCGAGTCAATGCTCAACAACACGTTCTTCCTCCTTATGAACTTGAACTGTGGGGCTGCGTTGTGGAATCCGGTGACAAGGAGGATGTCACCCACTCTGTACCGGCACAGACCGGAGTAGGTGCTGATCACGAGCTCGTATTCTTTCCCCACTTCAACGTCGGCAAGGTCAACCAGCCAGGGAGGCGAATCACGGGACGGAGGGGGAGCTGAGGGATCATAAGGGAGGAATTCGAAGTAGGCCATGTTTGGCATGATGGTGTAAGAAACCTCAGAGGGCTTAACCATTGGTTTTAGGTTAAGCCCAAAATAGCACTCAGAAGAAGCATACATAGTGCAAGCTTGTGGCAAGCCATTGCTATAGTAATCCAATGTGGGAATGTATTGAGCCATTGCTCCGGTGACGATCACATCGAGGTACTTAGTGTTTGGCCAAATTCTTACGATAATGCCCTCCCAATTCTCACCTTCACACTCCTTGGTGATGAAGTTAGCAAGTTCTTGATTGGGTTTGAGGATGTTGGAGATACATTCCCGGACCGAAGGGTCAGTCACCTTAGGGTTTAGGGTCCCGGATTCAATGTCGTCCGCCAGTTGCTTCCAGTTGAGCTGAAGGAACCGGATGGCACGGAGTAGGCCTGAGGCGAACACAGCACCAACTCGGAGGACTTCTTCGCGCATGAGGAGTCCGCAGAGCATCTGAGAGTACATGCTCTGGAAAGAGTCAACGCAGAGAATGGCCTCATTAGGGCTAGTGTAGACCATGTAAGGGTCATATGGCCTGGTCTTGAAATGGTCACTGTTGTAGTAACTGGTTAGGACCGGCCGCGCAAGTAGGCCGCTTGGGGTCTTGCTCTCTGCCTTCACAAATAGGAAATATAGACCCTTCCCTTTGTCCAGACCAGGTACATAACTGCAGTCATATAAACTAATGATTACTTTAATAATCAAATAGTCCTCCATTGTTTTTTTAGGTAATTAGTACTAAAATGTATAGATTAAACAAAGGCAGATCAACTTACAAGGTTTTTTTTTTTTTAAAAAAAAAAAAAAAACAAACAAACAAACTTTCAAGGCTTATCACATGCATGAAAAGGGTGTATAGACAGTGGCTTAACGGTATTGACCTCTTACCTCTCCCTAAAAGAGATTAGGGTTCAAGTAACATAATATACACTATATATTGAAAGATAATAATCAAAAAATGCTTACAGATTCATCACAGGCATGAGAAGGCTGTATAGTTTCTGTCTTCTGTCCAACTCTTCATGAATTGTTGGCATGAGCTTTCTTTCACCAGCTGATGTCCCAGAACTGCAGATGATCAAAACTCCATAATCAACTCATGCAAAGACACATTCACACATATATACACACCCACATACACACACAAAGACAGCTGCAAAACTATAAATGCAGTTCTATGGTAACCACCATGTGCTCTAAAAAATTTAGTTTCCTCCACTTGTCACCAATTCAATTCAGTCTGTGTATGAACTAAGAAGTACTATAACTATCAAGAAATGGTGCAAATTGAATTCAGAAGCTTGTTTGTAGTGATTAACATGTATATTATCTCTATGTACCATGTTAATTATCATCATTGAAAGGACAAACTCAGTGCAAGCAACTCCCGTCATTAAAAAGGTTTTGAAAGGGTCCAGATATATATACACAGCCTTAACTTCCGAGAGGCTATTTTCTTAATCATCATATATATTTATATATGTATGTATGTATACATAAAGAATATAGGTTAGTTACCTAGTGAGGAACTCCGAAATGGGGTGAGAGGAGAAAATTGGAGTGCGGTCGCCATTAGCAACACGTTGGATATCAGGCTGGAGATCTTCATAAGTGACAACCGGTACTTTCGACTTGAACTTGGCTCGATCGGTTGAACCACCAAGTTCAAAACGGCAGAGGTACTCGGTCTTGGTGTTTCGGCTCAATATTTCAGCCAAAAGCTTCTCCTGCACCGAGTCTACATTTCTAGTCATCTCTTCAATGAACTGAAGAGCTTTGGCATCCTTCTCACATGCCGGACGGCCGAGAGGTGAAGCAAGACCGGAATCAACGGTCATGATTGAAACTTGAAGAAGATGGAGGAGAGAGCTATTGAAAGATCAAATGGTTTTGTTGAAGAGTAGAGTGGTTTAGCATATGAGAACCAGCATGCTTTATATAGAAAATGACAAGAGAGCTTAACTAGGGTTTTGTTTTCTCATTTTTCAACTTTGTTTACTAATTTGCCACGTAAATCATTAAACGTGATGTTTTTTTTTTCTTTTTCTTTTTTTCAACCATCAAAAACGTTGACATATGAATATTTTTATTTTGGAGGTATCAGGTATGGTGAATATTTTTAACGTCAGCATGGCTTAATAGCAGATGACAGGTGGTTCCTACTAGCGAGGTCAGCAAGGTCGCTGATGGGGGCTTTGTTCGCATCTAAATCGAACAGTTCCTTAATTTACACGACAGGGCCAGGGTTGATGACCTCTTTGGTGACTCACGGAGACTTTAAACAAGTCAAGTAAGTAATGCTGTCAATGCTACATTCATACAACAATTAATAAATTGCAAAGCGAATAAATAAGAGAAGTGAAAAATAGATAAGTTGAGAATTATTAGTTCTAAAAATAATAATAAGTATATATAATAACACATATAAGAACATTGCAAATTTGTTTTTTAGATAATTAATCGCTTTATTAAAAAATAAGCAAGAATGCAAGAAAGGAACCCCAAACAAACAAGACCAGCTGCAAAAACAACAGGAGATGCAGCAGCCAAAGAAAAAAACAACACAACAATCAATCGACCATTCCAGTAAGGAAGGAATCTAACTGAGTTCCTATTGAAGCTAGAAGGAGGATAGAAAAGCATTATAAACCTAACAGAAGAATTAATTATAACATGTCTGAACCCTTTAATTGACCAACCATACCAAAGCGTCCACATAGTACACCAAAAAAATTTCCAAATGAATATCAGTCCAATTTAATTTCAAGTCATCTAGAGTACGCACCTGTGAATGCCTCTATCGATTTGGAGCTTATGACCTAAGCAAATGCTTCGGATGGTTCAAGAAACATGTCGACATATTGTCATTTAACCCCCCATACATATATATATATATATATATATATATATATTGAGAGTTACGCATTGTTAGTTGATTAAGTTGTGATTTACTTTCTAAATGACCTAAATGAGATGATTAAGTCAACTTGACCAATTTTTGTGATTCATAAATTTACCCACGAATATAAACAATTAACCATTCACAATCAAAAAAACTAAATATTGAAAAGTATAGCAAAGTTAGAGTGATGACACCAGAATTTTAGCGAAGAAACTAATTGAAAAAACTCGAGATTTTGTTCGATATCTCAAGCGTAAAAACAATTCACTATGTATGAAGCAAAGTACATCGAACTTTGACTTACGCTCACACCCCTTCCCTCTACTAAGATTCAATCCGTTGAGCACCTCAGCCTTTGCGATTTCCTGTCCAACAGCTCTCAACTTCGAACTTATGATTCGAACCTTGTAAAAGGATTGCTGGTAAATCAACAACACTCTGCAAGTGTCTTGATTCCTTCAAAGTGTGATATTCTTCTTCAAATTTGAATTTTATGTGAAGGTAAATAATTCCTACATCTTGGTATTTTTGAATCTTCAGTTAAGCTCCAATTCTGATGAGATAAAGAATAACACTCCTAAATCACTATTGTGTATATGTGTGTGCTCACAAAACAAAATCAAATTTAAAACTCGATCGGACTTGTTTATACAACGAAATTCGCCAAAATACAAATTTATATATTCCACACAGACATATATATATTTGGAAAGTATCAAAACATGTGTACAATAGATTCTAATGTCTATCTTCTAATTACAATATTTTTTTCAGTAATTTTCTAATTACAATATTGTACATGAACAACAAATTATATTTTAGCACAAATCATAACTAAAACTAGTACACAAAATCCTATATATTTCTAAGAGCTTGGAAACATAAACACCACCATTGAACAAGTCATACAAATTCCTTTTATGGGCATATATTCATTATTACTTTAACTCTTGGCGGAAAATTGACACAACTGTTAAAATCGTATCAGAGGATAATAAAGGAGGGAAAAGGCTCGAACACTGGCCGATGCAAGCCAATGCCCTCACCTTACTAACTCATCCAAGCTCCCGGGGGCTCTTTGATCAAATTTTAAACACTTAGAAAGCATAATTAACTTCTGGAAACCATCTATGGCCCTCACAAAGCCCAGAAGTTTACCTTAAAATTGGAATTTTGGCAAAATTGCGAGATTTAGTGTTGAGTCATTATTGTACACATTATGGCCATTCATTAGGATTACTTTGGCCATGTTCCTAGGCATATTTAGGTTCTGATCATATCACCAAAATATTGTCAATAAGGCATTGTTTAATAAGCCTTAAAATTAATTTAAATACTGAAAACTTCAAGAGATAATTTTTATTTTTTTATTAAAATTGAAATTTTATATTTGTAAGTTTATTTTATTAAATTATACTCCCTCCATCCTAAATTAACTGTACCTTTTCCGGAATCTAATTATTTATGATGATGAGTTTTGTATTTTATTATTATAGTGATAGTGAATGAATTACCAAAGCATCCATAGTGGATCAACATGGATATGAATTTTTTTTTTTTTTTTTAAGTTCAATGCAGAAATGTTAAATTGGTAATGTTACGTACAAAAATAATATTTTGACTTTTTAGATGAGACATTTATTTTGGGACAGCTAAAAATAAAAATGTAGATATATGGCATGTCACCATATTGACTTGTCTTTGACAAAACTTGTCATCCCCCCTTGAACTAGAGCAGTCCATCTTTTGGGACAGAAAATAAGTGATAAGTGAAGTCAACGTTACTTAAAATTTTAAGGTACTATGTCATAAATTTTGTTATAAATTACTTTAATGTTCATAAATATTGGGGTTTTTGAGATTTTTAAAATTTTGTTTTTTTAAACAATTCATGAACACCATTGACATCATTTTTGCATCCAAATATAATTGTCAACCTGTTCTTAAAAATCCCATTTGCAAAATGAAATTTTGACTATTTTCGATATATATATAGTAAACTAGGTTAAGATATGCATTACTTCAATTATGTTGGAGTTCATTCACTTCCTTTCATAGAACATTCACTTCCTTTCATAGAAGGGATTGTAAACTTTAATTTATTCGTGTTAAGCCATTCATCACAAATAAACATGAATCCCATAATCATAAAACTTCATTATTTTTACATGTTCTATAATGCATAAATAAATATTAGTTAGATATAAAT
>JAOTQH010284429.1:0-10057 GCA_025631255.1 Cornus kousa
TTTGGGGTGAAGCCCAAGAGTAAAACCGTGCGGGCTCAGGCCCAAAGCGGACAATATCATACCATGTGGTGGAGTGGGATATTACAGTTACCCCTTCTGAATCAACTCATTAACTTGCTCATACGATATTACAGTATATACGGCAGACTACCACTAGACACAAGATGAATGTGGTGCAAAATGCCTTGCATAGGAGGTTGCCCACTAGGGAGCTCGCCTAAACAAAACTCTTTTACCTCTTTAGGCATGGGTTGTAAACTGTTGGGACTATAGAAGGAGTATGTCTTTTCTAACAACCAACGCGAAAATCTCATCAAACTCTTTGATCTCCTCCAAAAACTTCTGATAACTACAAATCAAAAGGATAATTTTTCCTTAGTTTAAGAAGCCTTAGAAAAACTACATTCTGTCATGTATTATCTTTTTCCCACCTTTGACAAATAAATAAACATTGTCTCTGCCCTTATGAGTAACATCAATACCAAATTGCCTTGGACTACCCAAAATTATGTGATTATATCCATATCAACCACGTCACATAATGCCTCATCAACATTTTTTTTTCCCCAATAAGAAAGGTAAATTGACACATATCCAAGATCACTCTTATTTCTGCCCCATTCTTACTCTAGCCAATTTTATAGGGACCCAGATTCTTCTCTATTTTTCAGATTCTTCACGAACCACATCATTTTCATTGTAAGAAAGCAATCCATCTTCAACATCCTTCTTTTGATCCTCTACATCCTTAGGCTCTATCAGATTTATTGCACTTCTATTAGGACACTAGTTAGATTAATGTCATAACTGTCTGCATCATTCACACAGTAACACTTATCTTGGCCTGGCCAATTGTAAGGAATATTTTTAGGCACTTTTTGACCCATTACAGAAACTGTTATTCCATTATTCAATTGTGTACTACCCGAATCACGTACTGTTGGAATGGAAGGTAGAGTGTTCATATGCTGTTTTACTTTATTCCCTGCAGAGCGCAATGAATAAAAGTAATTTCTAGAACCAACCACTAATCTTGACCTTTCCAACTGCATTTCTTCCCTCAATGCTACATTAAAGGCTTTTAATACAATGTAAATCAGTTGTATAAAAACACGGTCTTAAATGGTTAGACGCAACCTATTTAGGTAACAAGTGACCACTGCATCTTAGTTTCCATTAGATCATTACGTGGTGATAATCGATTAAATTCTTCTGTATAAGCTTGAAATGTTTTACTTGTCTTCTTGCAATCCTGATGCTGCTACAACAGGATCTACTCATTATCTGGTGACAGGAACATGAATCTTCTTCCAGGAGTTATTGGTGTCTTTCTCTTCCATGTGCGAGAAACCTGTAGCTATTCCCATCACGTAGATGCTCCTCCCTTCTGCTTGTACGCCACCAATTTTACAATTTTTTTTTTCTTGATTATCCATGTAATCAAAGAACCTTTCAACTTCTGTTACCTGATACATCCAAGAAATCTTTAATCATAATCTCCATGAACCGATATCTTCCTGCACCTCTACGTCCCTCACTGAAGTCTTCCTCATAGGCTGGCTTCCTACATGACGTGATGGGATTGCGATCACACACATGATGAATGTGATCTTCATAAGCATTATACAACCTATTGTTATGGCGATTCTGATATGTACCTAGCGAAAGCCTAGAAATGGTTACTTGCATATCTTGCAATGCTTGTACTTGCATATGTTGCAACGCCTGTCAGCTTCCACATTACAAATCATCAAATTCGACCCTTAACAGAGTCACTACCTGTCGATGATCATTGCCAACGAGCTTGCCACCACCTCGTTCATCAACCATCAGTTTAGGGTAAGACAAGGCTGTAATACCGATTGATGGAGTGGAAGCTATGAACATTCAATAATGAATAAAAGAACAACTTTGTATTAAAAAATTTAAGAGAAAATTTCATATCAATCTGATATATTATTAATCAATGAATGATTTGTACTTTCTACAGTACATTTATTTACAATGAAAGAACCCTAACAGCAAGAGAAAAGAAAAGAAAAACTAAAAAATATAATTAAACTTGCACCATAATGAAACTGCTCAAAAATAAACTTAATTTCTTTGAAATTTCTTTAAAATAAGGTGAGAAACTTAATTACTGAAAACTACTAATTGCCAAAACTTAAAGGAATTCGAATCCATTTAGATGTTTAACAAAAAATTAAAAATATTTAAATTAGGAAATCGAAATTGTGGAGCCTAAATGATAGAATTTGGCCAAAAAAACGTTCTACATCAGGTCTAGAGATGTGACCTGAGTCTTTTACTCCCACTAGTCACTAGAGTCATTTACTTCGGTGAAATCCTCTGCTACTTTTCTTCTTTGCGTTTCTTTTTCTGTTAGGTTGCTTTCATGAAAGCCCTCGACAGCCAGAGGTTGTCTTACTTGGAGGTCGCCAGTCTCCCTAGTCTGGATTTGAAAGGCGAGTTGGAGCGTGTTTCATCTTCCAACGATTATGTCTTTAGGGTGGACTCTCACAACACCTCTTCTCGCGAACATATGCTCAGGGCTTCTCTTGTTGGGAGATATGATAGAGAGGTGGGGAATTTGGAGAAAAACGAAGAATGGGCTACGAACACTTGGCTAATCTTGGGTGGGGTTAGGGTTTCTTCTTTGCCCGATGGGCTCTTGCTCTTCTGTTTCCCGTTAGTTATGGTGGCACAGAAGGTCCTTGATTAGGGAAAAAATCACGGGGAGAGGCACAACTTTTCATCGATCTTTGGTATTATAGGGTTGGATGTTTTGGGTTGAGATCAAAGGTCAACCACTGGAGAATTATCGTGTACGACCTTCCCTTGCATCTTTGGTGCCAGAAGCTTTTCGTTGCCATTGGGACGCTTGTGGAGGGGTTTGGGATGTTGAGGCATATGAGCTAAGTGACATGGAGAGGATTGTGGTCATCGTGGTTGATGGCGGTATGATTCTGGAGTCCATCATTGTGAAGGACGGGCGGTGGGCCTTCAGAGTCTCGTTAACTGAAGAAATTGCTCCGTCTCTTGTGCTATTGTCCATTACCTGTGCCGGAAAGGAGGTTGTCAGACCACGGGTGGCGTCGGATAGAGGGTCATGTCCGTTGCGCAAGTATGGATTTGGGGATGGATTTGTGTTGAAGGTTCAAAAGGTGGCTTTGTAGGACCCCTAATCTCATCATCAGGGACACGTGACGTGGAACACGCCTAAGGTGAGTGGGAGTGGGAGGGATGCTGCTAGGACACGTGGTTAGTGGAAAAATGACTATTGTTGTGAGTGGATGATAGTTGTTCCACCATGTGCCGAGTCATGTGAGGATAGAAGAGATTTGAATTCTGCAACTGTTAGGCTTGATGGTTTTGGGCCTATTCAACGTGGGCTTAGGTACATGGGTCTGAGAGGTGCTGGATAGGTTGGGCATGATAGGGTTTTGTCTGGGCATCAGTTTTTTCTGGGCTTGGACACTCTTCAAGGGTTGATTGGTGGGTTGGTCATGATGGACTTAAATCTGTTGGGCTATCTGTTTTTTTTGGGCCTATTTAGGCTAAGGCTAGTTTTTATAAGGAAATGGTGGTGAGTTGGGGCCTAAATAAGTGTCTTTCAATCTATATTCTTGATGTGCAGCCCAGCTCAGCCTCTGATGTGTTTCCCAGCCTTGGTGTTCTCGATTCTTCTACGGACAAGGCACAGAGGAGTTCAACCCTGACATCTTGGTCGATGAAGGAGAAGGAGAACTGGGTGAAGGTAAGTTTGCTCATGACAAAGGGTGCTGGGGTTTTCGAAGAATTTTCGGTATGGTAAATGTTGTCAGATGTTGCTCTCTGGGAACAGATTTGACCTGATTCAGTCGATGCTTTGGGTGATGGTGAGAATAGTGGTTATGCATCTATAAAAGAGGATGGTCTTTCTTCAAGCTTTTCGCTTCAGTTCAGTAAGAAATGGACCAGAAAAGCCAAACAGAATTGGGTCGCCCGCAAGGCCCCTCATTCTGATTCAAGTATATTCCCCCCTTCTGTCCTCGAAGCTTTCTTTCTTTTCCTTCTTTTATTTTTACTCCTTCTTGTGGGGCGTTGGCAAGCGAGGTGGGGGCAGATTTAGGTGGGAGGCCTCGGATGCTATCGTTGATGGTTGAGGTAGACTCTATGGATGAGGTGGCAGTTATAGATGGTTTTGGGTTTGGGGTTCTTGGCCCGTCAGAAAGGGGTGGGACGATCAGTTTGCTGGTTAACAGGGGTTATGATGGGTTTTGTGTCAGGCATATTGAGTCTTGCTCAAATTTGTGTTTATCTTCTTTGCAGTATGCTTCGTCAGGAGAGGAGATGGTTAGGCGGGTTGAGTCTTCTTTGGTTGGTCTGGTGACACCTTCGAAGGGTTCTTGTGATACCCCTCTGTTCTAGAGAGCCACGGGTGATCAAGTCCAACCATATATCCGAGGGATACCAGACAATTAATGTGTAATTGAACACAGAATACAAAAAGATTTAGGAAATAAATAATAAGTTGGAAAGAATTCTAATTATAAAATCCTCAAAAGTTATAAATTAATATAATTCAAACTTTCCAAAATCTCCAATGTGAACAAATTGGGAATCCATCCAGTAGACCCCTAATAAAATTCCAATAAATGGTAAAGAACTGAACAAACGTCAAAAAATAAACTAAAACATCAATAGCAATCTTACATAGTCGGAGGAGTGAGTGTCTGTATCTACTCAGCACGATCAAGCTCTAAGCCTGGAACTGGCGAACACCTGAAAAATAAAAGTGGGTCAGGCCCACGAGCAAGTTTTATCCTACTACAATCCATACAGAAACCCGATACCCAGATACATCCTAGATATCTCAGCAATAGCTAAAGTAGTCCATATATATATAAATACACACTATAAAACGCTCGCTAGCCCATAGATATGTCTCAGCCTGAGTAGAAGGTAACATGCAAATCGCATGTAATGTGGTCATATATACCTAGACCTACCAGGGAACATCAACTATGTCCAGTTATCTATCCTAGGCGATATACGCACCCTAACCATAATTCTGAGACTCAAGCTCATATCATGGTACCATAAAAATATATATATAAAATCCGTTCAAGAGATGTCATTCAAACATTTATTGACCTGACATCTATAAGTAAGACTTAACTTTTATAGTTAATCCAACTTATATTCGAATAGGTAAGACTTAGTATTTTTAATTAATTCGTCTCTAGTATGCCACCGTCTTATACCGATGCATATAAACCATCACATCCATGTAATTTACAGAACATAATAATATAGTTCAGAAATTAACATCCAAAACATTAATGCATGTAATAGACAAAACAAAGTATAATAGTTCAGCAATTAGAATCCAGCACATTAATCCATGTAATTGCAAAACAGTGTTTATTATTTCAGCAATTAGCATACAGAGTAAGCATAGATCAAGTCTGATAAATAAATGACCCTATTGTGCATCTAAAACAAGATTTATAATCATGCCACAGTTCGTTAAATTGTTAAACAATTTAATTCTTTCCATCCGTTAACAGCATGCAAGGTTGATTACTTCCCTACTGTTCCATCTATTAGCATAAAGGTATAAATTATGCCATAAGAGGTTTTAATATTACATGAAACTCGTATTTAGAACCCCCTAGTAAAGTCCCAAATAGTTCAGAATACTTAAATCGTTCAAACAGCGCCCAAAGAAAATCCCAGAACGCACTAATATAAGAGAACCTGCTCTCAAAACTTGAGAGCAGGCTCTTCCAAGCATGGAGCTGGCTCCATGCTCCTTAGAGCCGGCTCTAGAGGAGTAGGAGCCGGCTCTCAATCCCCCAGAGCCTGTTCTTCACTTGAGGGAGCCGGCTCCCTCTTCCATGGAGCCGGTTCTCTCCCTCTCTGAGAGCCTTAAACCGTTTTCCTTTGTCTGCTTCATCTCCGGCTGTTTCCAACCTTTCTGTTCCTCATTAATAATGAACTTAAGAGTCTAAATTACATCCAGTATCATCCCAATCATTTATTTAAAACAGTTTGTATTAAAAAGAACAATAAAAACAATTATCGATTCAACATGCTTTAAGATCAAACAATGAAATTTAAGTTCGGTGATTACCATTCTAGATCAAATTAAACCTATATAGATGATTAATTTAACATATACTAAGCATACAAGATTCAATTAATATCTGATTAAAATCTTAGAGATCATCTAGGCATGCACAGAACACAGATCAAGGGAGGAGTGTAAACTTGCCTATGAGATTTTGAATCAAAACCTCGTCGCTGCCTTCCTAAGTTTTCTAACGACGTCCGTTCACTGTCAACCTCCTATTGCTCTAGTTTAATTCCACAAGCAAAACCTTCCCTCCTCCTAGGTCCGTCTTTTAATCCACAGCCGAAACCTTAACTAAAAACTCTCTGTTTTTCACACAATTCTCTATCTGTTTCTCTTTATATTTTTGTACGTGAAAAAGGTTCTACAACCCCTTTGCAGACTTATAATAGTATATTTAGGCAAATATAAAACCTAAGTCCACTTATAATTTGAGACAAAAAACCTAATTAAATCCCAGTCGGCCACAATGTGGTTTCATAAAAGAATAAAACCCTAATCTATACACTACGTTATACACTACATTAAATTCATGTTTTAAATCCACCTAAGCATAAATGTAAATAAATTAAATACACAATTCACCAATTAATTCAATTAAAAAAAATTTAAATAAATAAAAACAATTAGACAATTCAGCAAATAAGCAAATAATCAAATAAAAATAAAATAAAATAATTAATTTAATATCGAGATTATCCTTTTAAAATTAGGGGTATTACAGTGGTGGAATGTCTTTGGCCAGAGATTGATATCTTCGCTAAATTACTGAGGGAATTATTCCTTCAGTGGCAACAATTTCATCCTCAATTAAGGGGACATTAAAATAAACCTGTAGGGAAATCTACCCTATTATTTTTTTACAGAATTTGGAATTCCATGGATATGGAAATGGGATTTTCAATTTAGCTATAATACAAAAAAGCTACCAGTTCTAGAAAGGACTTTCTCCTACAGATGGGGGTCTGGAATGACTCAGAAACTAGTTCAAGAACTCCTGTCTATTATTTGACAAAAAACTTTGGCATACGATGCTGCCATTCCAAAATTACAGCCCTTGATACTTTTAATCCTTTTGAATTGGTTAAATATATGATCAGGAAATAGAATCCACTAATCACCGAAACAGATTTGATGGTGAAATGTATGGATTTCATGAAGAACAAATTTGTCAATTCATTTAGTTCTTCCTCTTCTCAAATCAATGATGATTCTTCAATAGCATCTACTACCAGTCAAGAAGGAAATCAATTTCACTGTTTGGCTAGAGAATCTTAAGATCCTAATCAGGATTTAGATTAGGAGGTGGAGCCCACTACTGAAGATTATTGGATTCCCTGACAGTTCTAATGGCAGATAGGATGAAAGCTCCCCAAAAATAAGATTCTCAACTATCTTGCTAATAAAAGGATACAAAGAACTTTTTATAAAAGGTTTGATTCCACAGGAAGAAGACAAAGAACTTTTCAAAAGTCTTTAAATAATTATAATTTTATTCTTGTCAGAAGAATAGTAATGCTATAGGACATGAAGACAGAAACTAGTGGTGGACTATTCGACTGCAAAATAATTCAGCACATGCCATCCAACCACTATGCGGACTTCAAAGTTTAATTTTCAAGTCTAAAGTTTTATGTATAAAAGGGGGTAGTGTATTCCCTTAATGTATCTTTCCGTTTTTTATTCTTTCTTGTATTATATTTCTCAGTGTGTACCTTTCCTTTGAAGTGGAATAAATAATATATATCTGTAAGTTATTTTTCAAACTTTAAATTATTGTTTTCCATTCTATGGTATTATTATTTCTTTTGATAGTAGTTTTCCACTACGTATGAAATAGTTTGTGATGTATGTCTTTTAGTTAGTGGTCTTCATCTTTTTATCCTTTTCATAGTAGTGCTTGTACTATTTGTACCATTATTGGAAGTTTTCCACTATCTTTTGTATTTGTATTCCATTGTTAGTATTTTTCCACTATCTTGTTATATCTTGGGTATCTCTATTTGGTTTCCCATAACACTATTTCTCCTGGTTGGCTTTTGTTTTTAGCCTTTGGACATAAGGTATTTAATACCTTATAATGAATGCGATAAATAACATTTATCACTTTAGATCCAAGTAAGAAATTATACCTATGAGTTTGAATATGAAGACTGGCTGCTTCATATATGTTTGCATCCGTTAAGGATAGATTCAAGCTAGGATATACATCAAAGTAAACCGGTCCATGACATAGATAGGTTTCTAAAACACCCATTAATAAACGGAGATAATCCAGACACTTAGCATCTTTAAGTATTGCTTGGATACAAGTATTCATGCCAAGTAATGTCAAAGGTTTAAAAGCAATTTGTATTAAACTAATATATATATATTTATTGTGCTTCATATATCTATGAAGATCCCGTGGAGACAATAACCTAATTATTGTCTCCTTCTTACTCAGTTTCATTGTTTGTTCCACGGACTTTATTGCCCAATGATCAGTAACATCAAACATACCTGTGATGGCCCTGGTTTTTCAAGCCAGTGCGTCCTATGATGAACCGTAGTTTGACCTGATAACGGATCCGAAATGTGGAAGCGAAAATAAAAAAATAAGTCTCTAGGGATATACAACATCCTTAGAACACAAAAGTGACCTTCCATGAGGCCACAAAACTCTACAAGAACCGACATGGAAGAAAAGATCAGAAAAAGACCAAATAAGCCCCCAAGGGCAAAATAGTCTTTTTACATAGAAACAACATCTCTGGAAATGTACATCATTCCCAAGACACATCCGTGACTTCCCACAAAGTCACGGAAATCAAAAGAAAGCATAGCGGAAGCAAAATAAAAAGGAAAACGGAAAAGTTTAGCCCCAAGGGTAAAATAATAATTTCCAGCAAGATTTGGGTGCCACCAACTACACCATTAGAGAGACGACGGAAAATTAATGAATTTAGATTCAAGAATCAATTGATTCGAAGTCCGGATGGAAGAAAAAAGTCAAAACAAAGTTTTAACGTCATTACGGTCGTAAATAGTGTTTGACAGCAGTGAATAGTATTTTGATAGCAGTGAATAGTGCATGGCAGAAAATTGCAGAAAATTCATTTTGAGGCACTAAACGACATTTTTTTTGGAAAAACACGAAGAAGAAACCCCACTCAAAATAATTTTTCCAAACTGACCATGTCGAAAAAAATTTTTATTTTTGAGGTGAAATTCCCATAATGCCCTTATAAGAGACTTTTTCAAAAAAAAAAATGCAAATACGCACAAAAAATTAGATTTGACGCAGAGTTTTCGAGATCGAGATGACATTTTTTAGAAAAATGTTGTGAAGAAACCCCCCCTAAAATTACTTTTTCTATGTGTCCATTTCAGGGCCAGAATTTATTTTTCAAATGAAATTTCCAAAATGCCCCTAAATCAGTTTAGGTAAAAAAAAGAAAAAAAAGAAAAAAAGGTAATTGCACCAAGTGTTCATTTGAGTCATTTGACCCTTAATGGTGTTTTGTGCTAAAACAATCATGCACGCAAACATAAATAGTGATTTTAAGCGCGCGAGAATGGTCTGTGGCTCCTAAAAATACCTGATGCAAAATACGACCTATCCAAACCTAAAAATGCAAAGAAAATGTTTTAAATGGAAAACTTGAGACCAACAAGCATCCATTTTCATACAAATGTGATATTTTGTACAAGGTGAGCATTTACGCAAACGTAATACACATATTTACACGCGTTCCAATGACCTACGACCTCAATGGTTGCTAAAAATAAAATATCACCTATTAAATCTCAAATTTTGCCGAAAATGGCTTTAAAAGGAAAATTTGAAACTCAAAATTACAAAATGGTTTCAAATGACCGTTTGTCCCTTAACCACACTTCATACATGATTTAAGAGACTATATGGAAATGTTAAAACGACTTCCCACTACCCATGCA
>JAOTQH010284448.1:0-10056 GCA_025631255.1 Cornus kousa
AACTCACATTGCTGCCTTTCCATGTCTGGTAAATCCTGAAACCATCGGAGCCGCTAGTGTATCCGGATATCGGATCGAACTGCTTCGGAGGAGGAACCACATACATAACTCTATTTTTCTCTCAAATCCCAACTTCAGATCTTTAATACAACAACAGAAACTGTGAAGTACTGTCGATGACAAGTACAATTCATACAACAAGAGCTCAAAAGTACGTATATTGTGAGCTAATCTAGGGTTTACACATTCCGGCCATAAAATAAGCCCATAAAATTTGTCAGATTCCGGCGAATGCCCGGCGGCGAGAACTCAACCACTGTTTGTTGTTTGGGCGAAGAAGCCAACGAGAGGGTGTGAGGAGTGAGGAGGAGGAGGGCTTGTCTATGTCCTGAGTAAAGTATTGTACTTTTTTTTTTCATTTTTTATTCGACGACAGAGAATCTCTGTGCGACTGTGATAGTGGTCAAAAGTGACGTGGCTTGATGTTATTGGATGTCTCAGTCAGCAGGTGATTGTGGACCATCTGCCCTAGTTGGATCTTCACCAGTCATTTTATACATCACTGATCTATACAGTCCTTATTTCAGTTTAATCACTCACTTGTATCACTATACCAAAACTAGATTTATTTAAGTTAATAATGCAGTAATGATATCACTCACTTGAATCACCATACCAAAACTAGATTAGTTTAAGTTAATAATACAATAATGATATCCAAAGATATATATATATAAACAGGTTTGTTAGGTTGTTGAAAATGTGTAACTACCAACTCAAAATGGTGGTTGAATGGTGTTAGCAGCACCACCAACTCAAAATTAAGTGGGGATGTCGTTTACTTTTTCAGCGTTCCATTCCGTTCAGATTTGGAAGTTCTCCCTGTTTCGGTTTGACTTTATGGGATTGGTGGTTGAGTTTGGTTCGCCAGTGCGGGCCGCCGGGGGTTGGTGTCAGATGTGTTGGGGTTTGTTGCTTACTGTTGCTGGTTTATTTGGAAGGCTCGTAACAGGCTCGCTTTTAATAGGGGAGCTCTGGGATGTTTCGAACTTGCTTACAGTTTTGGTTAGTTTGATATGTTCAAATTTCTAGGAATTCAAGGAGGTCTCTAATTTATCGAATTTGCATTTGTCAGGCGGTATGATCGACTCCAGCTCCCATTCGCATCTCATCTTCATTGTCAAGATGGCTGCATCCTCATCCAGGTATTGTTAAATGTAATGTGGATGCGTCATTTTCTCAATCTTCCCAAGTTGGGGGAGGTGGAGCTGTCTTCATTGTCGAGATTTGTTGGGCACTATTTTGCAGGTTGTGGTTTTTAGTCCATTCCTGGCTTCTAGTGTGACTTCGGCCGAGGCTATATGTCTTTGTAAAGCAGTCTTATGGGCATTATCTTTCCCTTTTAATTAGGTTTGGTTTGAATCTGATTCTTTGGTTGTGGTTAAGGCTGTTTTTTGCCGTTGATCTTGGGCAGTTGACATTCAAGCCATTTCCTATGATATTCCAGTGGCGTTTCGGAGTTTTTCCTCATCTTGTCTTAGCCATGTCCATAGGCATGGCAATGAGATGGCCCATGCTCTTACGGCGCTTTCCACTAGTCATCTTCCTAAAGATGTTGCTTTTGCCCATATTCCGCATGATATTCTTCTTCTAGTAGCTACGGATTGTCTGTTTTGATTTGTGCTGCTCCTCTTTGTTTGCCAAGTTAAAAATAATAATAATAAAAAATAAAGAAAGAAAGAAGGGGGGACCTCATATGCTACTAAAATCCCATTTTTCGTCATATACTACTAAAATCCCATTTTTTATAATAATTACTTTGTCAAGTAGTACTTATATATAGAATGTCGATCCAAATCTTGGGGGAATTAAATATGTTTTAAGATTTAAAACAAAATATATTTTGAAAAAATACGAAGAACTCGAACACCTTTTATTCATGAGATTCTTTACACACAACTATATTACAATGCAATACACTTGCGTCACAAAATCTTCTCTCATACAATTATTTCAGAAAAGCTGGTTCGATGTATGCAACCATATATAAACAGTCAATTGGAACAATTTGGAAACCTATGCACACACATAATAATTTAGTACAATATATAACTATACTAGATTAGGAACTCAACCACTCTTCTTCCATTTTGGATGAATTGACATAACTTCAATGAAGTAATGTTCTATACTTTGGTGTATTCTTCTTTCCCATCCCAGGTAACCATTACAAACCAACATCTCCTGTACTGTCTCTACAACTATTGTCCATCCTGAACTCTAGCCATTCAACTGGAATAAACAACTTTTAAAGCCTAAGCCACTTAACACTGCATGAATGAAATTGAACTCTAATGTGCTCAACTCTTCTGTGACTGCAAATTCTGTCTAAACATTAATTATGAAAGTCGATCCCTCTGCCATATGCTATTACCTGTTCACTATAACATTATCAAGTTCTGCACTTTGTCGTCTCTTTTTTCTCCAATTCTGTCCCCACATCTTGGCCTCTGCAACAGCTTGCTCTCGATCTGCATCCTTCTTTAACATCGCTATTTCATCTGGGCTGCTCCCAGACCCCTTGGAATCTGCCATGCCCTCGTTTCTTCGTCCTTCTCTCTCTGATATCTTTCTGCCTTTCTCACCTTTACTGCTATTTCCATGAGCTGCACTTGGATCATGCTGCTGGGAAGTCAAGTACTTCAAAGCAAACACCACATTGCTAATATCAGGGCGAGAATTAGAATCTATTCTAAGACACATCGATGCCAACTCTACAGCACTTCGAAAGACAGTCTCTGAGAACTGGCCTTTCAGATGTGGATCTGCAAATTGCATAAAGTTCTTGCTGTCTTTTAACATGGGACTTGCCTACAAAATCAAGGAAATTAAAATTATCTCAGAAACTTATTAGTTGCAGTATGAGAATACATACAAGATAAACCAAACACTAACAAACTACAGGTATATGAAACCTACAAGATTGGTACTGTCAAATTCCTTCTCTAGGGCAACCGACTTCAGGTAGACTGGATTCCCATAAAAAAAATTATTTAATTGAAAAAACAATTAACCCCCGATGCATCAATGTAGTTATGGTACAACTGAACACTATCATACAAAGTAAATATAAAAAAAGGTTTGGGTTCTGCAACACTCTAAGTTGATATACTACCAGATTGGATGATAAAAATCATTCAACAAGAACTCCATTAATGGAGAATCCATCAGATGAAAATTACTGTAAAAGGAGAATCTTGAGAAGACATGTCAGATGAACTTCCTAGTTCCTACATCCAATATGCGAGACATGAATGTGCTGTTAACGGTAAAAAGCAAGAATAAAAAGAGGATATGAATTTGAATTTCCCTTGGTAATCTAACCATAAGGCTTTACATTTTTAGCAATTGCAGTTCTACAAGCTTCTTAGATAAAGTCAAGTACCCAATCAACAAGCGGTACAAGTGTATCTTTTCCATGTTCATGTGTCGGAACCAATGCTCTCCGTCCAGTAATCAGCTCCAATAAGACTACACCAAAACTGTAAGCATATTCAGTCTACCAGTGCCAGCATATTCAGGGGCACAACACCCACGAGTGCCCATGACCCTGGTGGTGACATGCGATTTATCCCCATCAGGACCAAATTTTGCAAACCCGAAATCAGAAAGTTTTGGGTGAAACCCCTCACCCAATAATATGTTGGATGATTTCAAGTCCCTGTAGATTACAGGAGGGTCTGCTTGATTATGCAGGTAGTCCAATCCTTTGGCTGCACCAGCTGCTATCTTCATCCTAGTGTTCCAATCCAGTGGCACCATATCAGGTGTTAAATCTGAAAAAAGATTCCACAGTTGTTAGTTTTAAGCATAATAGATCATATTGATTAAGAATAGTCAGAAATGCTAAAAGTAGCATAAATGCAATATAATCACAAACTTGTCATACTTACACATGCAATTAGAATACAGCACTGGTTCAAAGACATTGAGTATGTATTAGGTTATTTATGTTCTTAAACCTTCACAAAAAACATATATGCTATATAGTTACCTTGAATTTTTTTTATTGTCAACTGTGAAAGAGTTTGCAAGTGTGGAATGCAAAAAACAGAGGAGATATAAAAAGATTGGCATCTCATTGTTGAGGAGGTGAATGCGAAGTTTAATTGTCAGATTTGCAATTGCACTAATCCTTGAAATTTGATTATCCTACAGAATTCACTCAAGAATTAAGCTTGGAGTGGTTCACCTGCCTGCCAGGCCATCATCCTGTGAAAAAAGGATGTTATTACCATATGGAACGAACCCCATGCTGATTTGTTCCACTGAAATTAAAAAGTGCTTTCATGTGGACCAGTATTCCCTATTGTATTGCATTTATACTTGGAGGTTGGAAAGTATAGCATAAATAGATTGTTTTCTAAAGGGAGATGCCATTTATCTGATGTAAATAAACCTGTCAAGATATGAAAATCAAATAATCTGAAGGCCGTGAATGTGTAACTAAGTTTTATACCTCCTGGAATCCCAAATCTTAGGACACAGGAAAATGTGTCCAAGAGTTGGATACGGGTACGTAGACATATACTATGGATTTAAGTATATTATATGTTATATATATAGTGTAATGTTTGACATTTTGTTCTTTAAAAAATACTCAATTATGATTTAAATTAAATGGCATGCGGTCTCATAAGTATGAAATTCTTTTCTATCAAATTGCAGTTTTACTTTTTCAATCATTACATGTGAAGCACTGAGGTGTCCGATCCAAGTTTGTGTGCTGGACACATTTCTTATACCCATGTCATGGTGTGATGACACAGACGTGTGAAAGTATATATGAGAGTCCACATAGCACAAAAAAAAAGGTAAATAGAAGGGGGAAAAAAAAGAAAAAGAAAAAGACAAATGGAGAATATACTTGACATGGAGGTGAGATTCTAACGATCCCTAGGGCATGAATTCGTATACAAGAAGGCGCTGGTCCCCCTCAGAACAGTAACCAATTAAATTGACAAGGTTAGAGTGATGCAGAAGAGAGAGCATGAGAACCTCCATCAGAAACTCTTTTTCCCCTTGAAAACCTGTCTGATTTAGTTTTTTAACAGCAACAACCTGCCAACAACAGCAGAACCCTTTATCTACGAAAATAATGCACACACTTTTTCAGGACGTGAGATCAAGAGAAACCATATCCATCACTGGATGACATTAAAATATGTGCTCTTTCTTTCAAGAAAATGAGCACAAATATATGCTACTTTTTGTAAGAATTCAATAAAGTACAAAAATTTAGCCAGCGAGAGAGAATTACCTGACCAGTGCTCTGTATTTGCCCTTTGTATACTGGTCCAAAACCACCTTCCCCAACAAGGGACCCTATCCTGAAATTGTTTGTTGCAGTTGCGAGCTCTCGATAAGTAAATGTCTCAACTTTATGATTGGCATGTGTAGCATTTTTTGAAACCAATGATTCCTGTCTAGGCTCTTTGTTGATTTTTGATCCAACTGAAAAAATTAGATTTTAAATATAGAGAAGAGAGATGAACTATGAAACCAGCACCAACATGTAAAATTCAGAGAGTTTAAAGCAAAATTTTGAAAAGAGTAACAAGCGCAATTCTTCACAACACAAAATCAGCTCAGTTCAGAAGTAATTACTCTTA
The DNA here is from genome assembly GCA_025631255.1 of Cornus kousa. Lineage (NCBI taxonomy): Eukaryota > Viridiplantae > Streptophyta > Magnoliopsida > Cornales > Cornaceae > Cornus > Cornus kousa. The sequence goes on from JAOTQH010284448.1 coordinate 5,673, forward strand.
GATGGCAATTCAATTTTGCGGACGTTTATTTGCATTTACCATTTCTTTTCTTCTTTTTTTCCCCAGTGGTGCAAGAAATGACCGTACTCAATTTTGTATTTTGAATTTTAAACATCCATAAATGAATAACTTTCATCCCAGCCAAACACTCTGCTGCAGTGATTTTCTTCATGGCATTGAAGCATCACCACATTGAAAAGCTTGATGTCATCGCTTGAGTTTTAAAATCACTTAATAGCATCATTTCCGCTGTCATTTATCATGTTTGTTTTTACTTATCTCTTTAGTGTTGTTAGTGATATCTCCTAAACTAACACGGAGAAACCGTTTGATTGTAGAGAACCAATTGTTGCACCACATAATCAACAAAGGGAAAAGGCTGTATGCTTGTGAAAGAAAGATGATTACCCAGCACTGCCTGATTCCTAGTAGTTCAAAGAGAAGTTTGCAATATGGTTGAGGCTATGTTACATGGACTCGGTTACATGTGTCGGGTACGGGTATGTATCCATATGTCGGACATGTCAAATCTCTAAATAGAAGGATACATGGACAATGCTAAATATTCATTTTATTTAATTATTTTATTTTCTAGAGTAAAAAGAAATGTTTTTATCTAATATGATATTCAATATAAGCATTTAACTCATTTCAAAGTAATAACATAATATAATTAACTTTCCAAAAAAAACATAATATAATTAAATGATTGGATATGCATTTTAAGCATGTCCAACCAAAAGTTTCGGACACATATCCCAAACCCATGTTAGAGCAATATGTGTCCAAGATGGGTACATCACTACCTTTAAATAGTCCATGTCATGACCCGCCCAACCCGTGTAGATATTGTCCCCTTTACACACACTGCTCTCCATGCTCACGGTTTTCCTCAAAATGCATCTACACAATTAGGAGGCGTCCACACATATATGCAATATCAAACCACTCCCCTAGGCAATGTGGGGGAAGTCACAGTCCATGTAGCATAAGGTTGAGGTACTCAAGAAGACAAGTCTTCTTTAAATTCCTTCTTTCTTTAAATTCAACGACACATCTTATATATTTAAAATGGTGTGGCAACTGTTATAAGTTCAATGACAATCTCTTCACTGAGAATTATCTCAAAGATTTGAACTTCTAAAACCATATACCATACTTGAAAGTATTTCAGAAACCAATGCCTTATCAAGATATATCTTTCTATCTAATGGACAATGTTTACTCAGGCTGACACAATTATAGACAACAACCCATTGCTTGGAGCTTGTGACAAGTTACTGGGGTGAGCTACAGAAATGCTTATGTGGGAAAAGCAAGAAAAGAATAATATTTCCTGATATGGAACAACTCACTGATTTCAATCTCAAGGAAAGAAGTAGGTGTAGGAAAATCAAAAGAAAGAAGTTTCTAGTCAACAACCAACAAGACAAGATTAGCAACAAGCACCACAAAATCGTGTTCCTGCAGACCATGTCCAAGCAACAGTTATGGAAAAAAGGAATCACATGGATTTGGATTGATGTGATTGTCTTGCCCATGAATTCAACCCAAAGGAGTGCAATAAGCACCTTGTAGCTCTGTAAATTTCAAAATCCTGCAATGCTGAATGGAATTCAGTCATAGCAGCATACCAGGAAGCACACTTCTCTGTGTTGATGTGCCAGTCACAATTAGGCGTGATAGGAGACGGGAAAGAAAATCAATTTTCTTATTGGAAATCGAAAAATGCCCTTTCATTAGGATCATCATAAAAAGTAATGCATTGTTAGTGCAACGTGATGGGGAAAAAAAAATTGAATCTGTTAGGCGATCTGCATGAATCAGTGTACCTTGGGATTAGGGAGCTATTGTTTTCTGAAATGTAGGAACAGGTGTACCTGTGTATGTGTACATGTGTGTATATTTCTATATTATAGTAGGCAATGTCAAAAGAAATACAGAAGCCAAGGGTTGGCCATCCTAAGATAATTAGTCTCCTAAGCCTGCCTAAGCAAGAAATATTAATTTCTTCAAGGCAATTTATAAGTACCCTGCTTCAGTATTTGATGAGACTTACCTAACAATTATCCTCTTGTAATGTTCTAGACAATACTACTTTATCAAAATGCAAAACAAGTTGATGAAAGCAATCCCTCATATTTTGTCAACTCTCTAGCTATATTGTGTGGGGGAATAACGCGAACAAACAAGCAATCAAGAGAAAAAACAATCACACAAGATTACAAATGATTTATGTGGTTTGGTAAAATCTTTTGCTTATGTTCACTCCTCCATGGAGCGCACCTGAAATTTCACTATGAATAATGATGGGTGTTTACAACAGAGAGCTCTCTTTGCTCTCTTTCTCGCTCTCAATCAATCTCTCGGACCACACACTCATTTCACATATTAGGGTTTGTACAAGACCCAATATTTATAGGGAAACAACCTTTCCTTAAGTCTATAAACTTATAAGGAAATAAACCTCAGTTAAGGAAACAAATCCTGTATTTCTTATTTCTGACAATTGAAGCTTCCGTAACCTCCAATCGATCTAAGTTCTCCCCGACTTTGATAAGAGGCAACACTGCTCTCTGAGATTGAAGTTTTCTCAGCCCCAAATGATTGAAGTTCTCCTGGAGCCAACATTGCTATCTAAGATTGAAGTTTCCTCAGCTCCGATAGATCAAAGTTCTCCCAGACATTGATTGGAGACACCACGACTTGTGATTCAGTCTCCACAACCTCAACATATTGCCCCATGGAGTTGCAAATCAACCATTGAACCACATAATAAGTAGCAGAAAAATAACATGTACACATTGCCAAGAGCTCATTCAAACCTTCGGAATCTTAAAAAAATGAGGCTCTCAGACAATCTTAGCATAATTCGTAATAGAAGTAATCACAATGACACTTAAGACATCACAACTGACATCTCTGCAGTTTTCCAAGTTTCCATTGCCTGTTATACCAACCCAATATGAGGTTTCCTTAGGTTTTAGTCCTGAAATGATGACACTCTTATCTCACAAAAAATTCTTAGCGAGTGTTATTGATCATCAAAGTCCATTTCTTTATGAACAATCACATGTATGGACTCCACATTTCAAATAATTTAAGCTGATGAAACAAGAAAAGAGTCAAAGAAACATATAAAAGCTAGCATAAAAAACAGACAAATTAAATATGATACTGGAATTAAAAATAAAAATAAAAACAGAAATGACCTACTTAAATTTCCTTGGTTCAGTGGAATAAAAAAAACAAAAGCATGATATCAGAAATAAATAAATAAAGAAAAAAACAAGGAAAAAATGAAAACTGACCAGAAGGCATATCAGGGACATTAGGTCTGTGGAATGACATTCGGTTACTTTCTCCCTCGCTTCTCAGCTTCATCCCTTTCCTTCTACCGAAGCATGGGAAGTATCCCATTTTCTTGAATTTATCAATCAACGACTTTATATCAAAATTATACATATATATATATGTATATAATGTGTGTGTCTTTCTGGGACCTGGCTGAAAGGTTATTAATTCGCGGGAGAAGAAGAAGAGGGAGGTAGCGACCGGATGGGGCTACACTCGGAATGGAATGATGTTACCTCCTCTTCTATATATATATATAAGTATATAATGTATATACATAAGAATCAAATTGAATCGAATCGTGTATTCGCGTGTGTTTGTGTGTGTGTCTAGGCGGTTCTCAATAATCACGCCAAAACACGCGCGACTCTCTCTCTCTCTGCAGTTTTGTTTGATATTATTATATTACCTACTCCTCTCACGTAACGTAATTTTTTCCTTCCTTTTTTAAAACCGACTTTTTTATTCTTTATACGTGTATATCGTGTTTGGATAACGAATTTATAAAATTATGGTATTACTTACTTCAATTTTATTACTTAAAATGGATCAATTAATTGTATGGATAAACGAGTAACAACTTAGTAACAACTTCTGGTATTACTTAAAATGGTGAGTAACTTGAAAATCAAAATTTTATAGTTTGAATATACAAATTGAATTTTATTTATAAATTGAAACCTTTCAAAGTTGGATGTTAAAATTGTTCATACCCTTCTCCTCCCATTTTAATTTAAAATTTTAAAGAAAAAAAAATTCACACTTCACTTCTTTTCTTCTTCTTCTTTTTTTTTTTTTTTTCTTTTTTTTTTTTTTAAATGACATAATTATCCATACACTCCACAACTATTAGAAAAGTACTAAAGACTTAAGTGGAGTGTTATTTATAATAATAAAGCTTTATGATCTCTCTTCTTACTGGAAATTTAGGCAGTCAAATTTTGATCCAAATATTCAAACCCTGCTTTAATATACAAAAATCTAAAAGGTAAATTTGATCACTTTTTTTTTTTTTTTTTTTTTTTTTTTT
>JAOTQH010284459.1:0-10056 GCA_025631255.1 Cornus kousa
GCTCTAAGTGGTGTTTACTATCAACCTTTGATCGTGACATCATCCTTGGGATTTTGCGTTGGGTTCTGATTCCATCTGATTCCATGGTGACTCGCTTGGTTCTGCTCAATATCGGTGCACCTTTCCATCATGTGGGCTTTGTCCTTCCTTGGCCTACTTTGCTTAAGAACCATGTTTGGCCAGGTTTAATGTAATAAACACCTTTTTTTCTTGTTTTGTCAAGACTGTGATCTTGACTATAATGGGTGTTAATTCATTTTGGTGGAATCTGTGACTGTTAGTGTTACATGTGTTGTTGGTTCTATGTCTTTGATTGTTATTGTTGAATGAAGACCGATGTTCTTATATGTAGATGTCGTAGGGCGGTTGGCTTGCTTTCTTGTCAAAAAAAGAAAAAAAAAAAAAAAAAACTAGTTTCTACCAATAGCTACCAAGAGTAGAAAAAAAGAAAAAGAAAAAAAAGAGTACCATTGCCACGCAAGAGAGAGAAGTTTACCATCTCCTTCATTAACCATGTAATTTAGATAATTAAGTTGCGCGCGAACTCACTGTCCATATTAATTAACAGCATTAAATTAAACGAAAAGACAATAATCAAATATAATGGAGAAAATATATACAAGAGCTGAGCAACAGTATAGAGCTGGCTCTCTCAGCTGGCACTGAACACACTTATTTCCAATCATAAAAAGAAAAAGAAACCAAGCACACATACAAATTTAAGATTTTCAAAACTACGCAATCTTGATACTTGTTCTATCACTCCATCTCTCTCTTCATCACCAGAAAAAGGACAGCCCAAGAACTCAGCCAACTTCTTCAAGTATTCAAACTTGCTATCTTCTTTCATATCCTCGTATTTCAAGAATAACACCTTGTTTGGATTCTCCAAGCTCGCCTTCCAGTACCCCAACAGTTGGTCACAAAAGGGTCCAAAACTGTGGATTTCATTACAATACAAGTCAAAACTTTCTTCTAACGAAAGTGGCGGTGCCACAAATTCCTTGGAACGCTGGACTAAGAAATGGCAATAGGAGATGAATTGGTCCAATGGGTTTCGACACACGTACGTACACAATCCGGCAACCCGAGCCTCTCATAGAAGGCGGTAGTAATGGATACGCCGCGTGGGTTCCGAAAATTCTCGGGTTAGGATGGTGTTCGAGGTCGGGATTTGGTTTTTGTTGAAGAAGAGATCCAAATCAAGGAAGGGTACAAGATCATGAGGGCTGGTAATGAGCAATGGGGATTGGGGTGTCATTGAGGCCATAACGGGCACGGTTTGCGATGGTGAAGATCAAGGGCTTTAACCGGCCAGGTGGTGCCACATTTTGGGAAAATGGCTAGGAATAGGTCAGTGTATCGTGCCTGAAACCGTCGCTGGAAGGATATCACACCATGAATTCCCCATGATGGAAACCAGAAACCTTGGTATTGATAGATTTAACTAGTCCCATCCCAGTTTCACTCTCTAGGAACAGCTTGCACCAACTGATATTCTTCAGTTTCCATTGAAATGGACCTCTGTTTGCTCAATTACTCACGAGATGGAAATAGCAGTAGAGATGGGACAAGTTCATCTGATGCCCTTCCTCCTCAAGCAAATTCTCAATATCCACCACACTGAAACGCTTCAACCAACACTTGCCTTCCCTACCTTGGGCCCAATTGGTTTGGTCTAAACCATCAATTCCCAGGCATTCTTTCACACTTTGGGTGGCCATTTAGAGTAGACTACCAACACTGAACAGAAGATGTACAGCGCACATCAATGCTACACTATACTGTACCCTCAATTTTCAGCAGTGAACCAGAATGCCATGACCGCCTTTTCTTCAATTGCACGTTTAGTCATTTCTTCAAACACGTTGTGGGTTCCAAATCCTTCCTGCTACATGGACTGAACTGATTGCTTGGGCATCGCATCATTGGACAACAACTCAATATCCAAAACGTGTCTTGCTTCTCTGGTTTACAATGTTTGGACAGAACGCAATCGTCGGATCTTCAAGAAGAAATCTCTCTCTGCAAATTCGGTTCTGCACCTGACACTAGATTCTGTTAGATCCAAATTACTAATTACCTCCTCAATCCCAGATGCATTGAATGCTCGAAGAATTGCGGATGAATGGGAGCTTCCAAATGTGATTTTCCGGCCACCTCCAGAGCCGCCTGACCATTTACACCGTTGACGAGGGTTGGAGGCAATTCTCTATGGCTACCGGAATGTGTGGTGGTCCTATTTTAACGGTCTTGTAACTGCCTTTTGGCACTTAAGTCTTGTATAGGCCAACCTGGGCCTCTTCCATTTGGGCCTTGTTGTTATTGCTTAGCCTTTGGCTAACACTGCCTACCTTGTTCATATATATATTGAAATTTAACTTTCAAAAAAAAAAACCAAATATACACGCACACTTTGCTTTACCTTTCAAAGGAAAAATAAATAAATAACAAATAAATTAACTAATTTTCGTACTACTATAGAATCTTCAATTTTGCCAATGTTAAATCAACATTTAAAAAAAAAAAAAAAAAAAAAAATCACAAATACCATCTACATAAAAAATTTATTAGTTAATTATTCTAATAAATTAGTTGTTTATTGAATTAATAACGAATTTAATAAAATATAATTTTAATTGACTTCATTTATCACCGGATGTTTAACACTTGTAAGATTAAAAAATCTCAAAAGAATCATCAATTTACAATAATTGCCTAAAATTTCAGTACTTAATAGTTCTTAAAATTTAAGCACTTAAAATTCTCTAATTAACATATTTCCTTGTCATTCCCTTATTTATATATAGTCACATAAATTGTTTTCCATTGATTTCTTCATCAAGGAGGTTCCTCTGGACAAGTACTGTTCGTTCTTTATGAATACTTAATTCGTGGTATTTGATGTATTGAACATTGAGTTTGTTATGACTTACGAGTTAGGTAGCGAACCTCCAAGTCTTGTTTTTTGTGTTTTGGAACAGACTAGCAGAATAAATTGTAAGATATTTGAACACATTTGAACACTACAGTATTTTATCTTATATTGAATCTGAATGAAAAATGAATGGGACAAATATGAAGTGAATATTAGCCACACCAAATAATTTAAATTTTTAAATGGATTGTGAAGGACTCATTGTAGTTGATATCATAGAAGAGTCCGGATGTACATTCCAATAAGCCCAACCTCAATAAGAAGAGTTTGACCCGAAGCGTGAATGTACTTGTACACTTGAATGGTCACATTAATCACAAGATGGACCACCCGGCACTATGTTTGGCAGCAATTCAGTGGGTCATAGTAGCATGAGTGTACTTGCACACTTGATTAGTCACATTAAGCACATAACACAAATCCAGACAAGTTAAAGTACATATCATAAAACGCATTGCACTTCTATTTTCAGTATTGGATTAAGAAGGGACCACCATCCCTTGATGCCAATTTCTTTATCACTATATAGTCAGGGTGCAACTTGGGATTGGCGAACTCGAAATCGTGTCAAATTATTATTTTTTTTATTTTATTATTATTATATTTTTAAGTTTAGACAATTATTTTTATAATTTGGAATTGAAATTTTTTAATTTGAACTTAGGGTTAGATTTGAGTTGAGTTGGAGTCTAACCCGAACCCGATTCTAATATTATATATATATATTAAATGCATTATATAATATATAAATTTTCATCATTTTTTTTTTCTTTTCTTTTCAACTCCATTTCTTTAAATCTCATGGAATAATTTATTGTAAGAGAATTTATTAAAAAATTTGTCATAATTTCATAACTTTTGTGTTTGGGAGTAATTTAATTTGAAACTAATTTAAAATTACATTTAAATTTTAAAAATGGAGATTGGTCATATGCATAACTCAAATTAACCCGATTTTCAAATTGAAATAGTAGCCCAAGTTACTAACTCATGCATGTTCCAAAATAGAAGCACGGATTGCCCTTAAATTGAGTAGTTAGGATTTAAGTAAACCTCGAATTGAGTAGTTAGGATTTTAGTAGAGATAGAGATGGATTAAAGTTTAACCGGTTGTGCTCGAGTTGCACCTTCAACAAGCTCAATGGTACGTTGTTTTCATTATAAACGGTCCAAAAGAAAAGTCTCCACCCCAAATTTTAGGGCACAAGATCAATCGATTAGCATACATAAGACGACTTCAAAAAACAGTTGACAGTTAATCTTTGTGACTAAAAGCTTCACCATTTCCATCTATGTCCCATATACAAGCTCTAGGACACTTGATATTTACTGCTGAGGTGGTGAACACAGGTGCTCGGTGGACTTTACATGGCCACGAGGCTTCGAACTCTGCAAATATCCTTTGGCCATAAAATAATCAAAGGAAGTCTGATTTTTCACTTGAATTGTACTGTATTTAGTTATAGAGTACTTCTATTTTTCTTGTAGTTATGTTCACATTACTGTTATTCTTTCTAATTACACTTTATTTACCCTGGGAAAAAAATATTAAGAGCATAAGAATAAAAAAAATAATAATAAAAAAAACTAAGGATCCCCTGTTAGGACTTAGGAATATTTAATTTTTATACCATTTTTATTTTATTTTAATTCTATAATTATGATATGAAAACGGTTACAAGAATTTTATCCTTATAAATAGAGACCATCTATCATACTGTGTGATACAGCCTTTGAGTGACGTGGATGTAAGGCCTCGAGTCTATTATTGAGATATTATTATAGTACGGTATTTTACATATTGAGTTTGGAGCAACTTCGACACAATGCTAATACACAATTGTTTTTTAATTTCATAGAAGACCAATAACGAATATGGGTTGTCTCTTGAAGCTGTATTGGATCGTTAATACCTGCAGTGGTGCGGCCATATGATTTTAGCATAGTGCCTAACATGTCTCTTCTTATGTAGGGTAGTTCTTTTCTACTATTTTATTATCATTATTTTTCTTATCTTAATTTCTATTGTTGAGTTATTTTTCTGTATTGTATAAATTCTATGGCCCGTTTTGCCATCCATGGCTTGCACGTTCAATATTCATGTTGTAATTTCAATTGTATTATTATCCCATGTTCGTTTTAATAGATGTATTATTCGGTTTGGGGAAAGTATTATATATTTATATTGGTAGTATTATTTATTGATTGATGTTTTATTCATTGTTTCGACTCATTATGTATGAAAAAAACTTTCTGTATTGTTGTTAGTATCTTATAAAATATATGAAAATTCCCTAACACCCCTTCCATAACCATGCAATTTAGATAAATACAGTTGAGAACTCACTGCCAGACCAGATTAATTAACAACGTTAACATGAAAATGAAAGACTTTAATTAAATAAAATAGAAGAAATACAAGAGATGAGTACTAACACTCAGTACGTTCACCACCATGTTTAACACACTTATTACTGGTCATCAAAATCAAAAACAAAAACAAAACAAAACAAAACAAAATACATAAATGCAAGTACTACATGCATGCAACATTTAATATATAGCTAACATTGAGTAATGAAGCACGAGAATTAGTTGGGTGATTAAGAAGCCTTGAAAGTGAGGCCAGAACCAGCCAACTTCTCTTCCACCTGATTCTTCAAACGCTCGGCCATGGAAGGAGTTAGATAATTGGCCCAATCTCCGACCTCGCCTTTCCTAAAAAGTGAACTCTTTTGAAACCCTCCCTTCATTTTTCCGGTATTGTTAGCTTGCAGAACCTTAAGATTTTCAAAACTACACAACCTTGATATTTGTTCTATCACACCATCTCTCTCTTCATCGGCCGAGAAAGGGAAGCCCAAGAACTTAGCCAGCTTCTTAAGGTAACCTAAGTTGACATCTTCTTTCATATCTTCATATTTCAAGAACAACACCTTATTAGGGTTCTCCAAGCTGGCGTTCCAGTACCCTAAAGCATGGTCCCAAAAGGGTCCGTTACTGTGAACTCCCTTGCAATACATGTCAAAAAAATGCTCTAATGGAACTAATGGACCCCCATCTTCTTGGGAACGTTTGAGTAAGAAATGCCAGTGGGAGATGAGCTGATCAAAAGGGTTTCGACCCACGTACACAATGCGACAGCCTGAGTCTTTAATAGAAACTGGTAGTGATGGGTATGGTAGGTGGGTTGCGAGAATTCTCGGGTCACTTCGATCCTCAAGGTTTGGGAGGTCGTTTTTGTCCAAGTAGAGATCCATCTCCAAGAAGGGTACAAGGTCATGAGGATTGGCAGTGAGCAAAGGGTTGTCAGTGAAACCATAGCGGTTTCGGTTCACAATGGCGAACGCGAGGGCCTTGGACCAAGTGGTGCCTGATTTGGGGACACTGGCTATGATTAGATCGGTGTCGCGTGCTTGGAAGTGTTTCTGGAAGGAGATCACACCATGGAATGCCCAAGATGGACACCAAAAGCCTTGGAAGTGGTAGAGATAAGGAGTGCCTTCCCAGATTCTCTCTCTAGGGAGAGTTTGCAGCAACTCATCTTCTTGATCAGCTTCCATTGAGATGCAGCTTCTGGGGACATCTTTTTGCTCCATTGATATATATATCAGTGTGGATGTGAAAAATATACACAAGCTAGGCGAGAGTAGTAGTACTCTGTATTCATGATAACCATGAACATATATAGGGTCATTTCTTACACATGTTCTTTGTTAATTATTTTGAAATTCTTCACTGAATTTCACGTGCTTAATGCGCAGCACACGTGTGTGAGTCCGTATCCCTATCATGTGGTTTGCAAATGTGCCAACATAGTAATGCGGTCATCTACCTATATAAATGCTAGACACAGAAAATATTAATTCTTGTCGGTTTTGCTCCTTCTTCTATCTCAAATTGCCTGTGCCCAAAATTTATTATTAGAGCTGTATCCAATCTGTACTTTGGGACCATTATTATTATTATTATTATTTTGGGCTTCAACACTTCTATCTGCACAGTTTCATACTTCGACTAGGCTAGAAAGGAAAATTGACAACTCTCAACAAGTCATCTCTTTATGAGTAGGTGCGGGTTACTAATAATATCCTCAATCAATGCAGTGTTGGAGTTGCTCGGCATAATCAATTGAATATTTTGATACTAGTTGCAGAAATGTAAATAATAACGTTGCTCGAAAAATAACAAGCAATCATAAAGGGAGAAAAAAAAAAAAAAATTTCACACACAAGAACACATTATTTACATGGTGCACCCAAATTTTAGGGTTACATTCATGAAACGGAGAATTTTCTCTCAATTGCTCTCTTTTGTGTTGGTACAAATTAATCAATCATACAATACGTATAATGATCCTCTTATTTCTCACTATTTTTACCACACCTAAAGTTGATATATATAGTACCAAACAATGGAACACAACTTGTCCTACAAGAAATTATCTTTTTGTAGAGTTTAAAATCAACAAGGAAGTTAAATCACGTAGGTTCTTAGCCAAGTTGAACCAGTTCTGCCCTTTTGAACCAGTTCAACTATGTTCCCAAACATGTTAAACTCACTGTCGCACTTAAACCGGTTTAGGAAGGCTGTTAGTAGCCAAAGTCGACGCTATAATTGAACCAATTAGCTTCCCAAAATCCTTTCACGTAATTACATTCCACAAAATCACAACATGTACAACTATCATTTCCATATTATTAAAGAAAATAAATAATTCTAATTTATGTGGGATACTATATTCATGGTATTTCTGGAGTATTAATATATATTTTTTCCCTCTCGTACCTTTACATCCCCAATTACTATTAATTTTTTGCCTCAACCGCTCGCACATGCCGCTTCCACATTAGAACACCAAATAGGGACTATATTTCACATTTTCACTGGGTTTTGAAACCATCGGACTAGAGAAAAAACTACAATGGCACAAAATGAGCTGCAGTGAGCTTTGTTTGTAGCTAGTTTTGCCTGTGCTTCTCAGTGAGCTACATTAGAAAAGTATTGCTTTGTTTTTCTTTGCTGGGTTGTCAATGTTTGGGCTCTTTGTCACCTTTGGGCTATAGTTTTCCTAGTTTTTGTTGGTTGATGGGCTTGACCCTCTTGGCTATTTCTCACATCAATACACACACATCTTACTTACACCCACACCACACACCCATCTCTATATTTTTCTCTTGAATAAACAAAATATTTAATTAATTATTTTGGTCAAATACCAGCACATAATCAATGTAGAACTGAAACACCTCACCTCCCTTTGAAGAAGGAGACGTTATACCAGGTAGGTAACGGTTCAGTCATACCCTTTAGTTTATTTCTCGATTTGTTCATACTTATGAGACAAAAAAGTGGATAAAATATCTTTTAATTTATATTTTTATTCTCAAATCTCTCCAAGGGAGCTGGACCATCTCCTATACACTTCTATCTCTGGTGTCATCTCTACTACACTTTAAATTAGCAGTGTAGCATCTTATATCACATATCCCATATAAGAACGATGTAATCCTCGTTAAACACTTTTACACTGAAGTTTTAACACTTGCGAAATATATTATATTATGTTGTAATGTTGCAAACATTAAATAAAAAGTTTAATACCTTTATATAGTTCTTGCATTGTCAATCTAAAATTTGTCAATTTAAAATTTTTGTTTACACTGGTACATTGTCGATTTAATTACTCGTACTCTGAGTGACAGTACATTCAGGAGTGGAGCTAGAAATTAAATTTAGTAGGGACACAGTGTAAAAAAAAAATAAAAAAAAATCAAATAAGGATGATAAGAGTATCTCCAGTGATCTGTTAAAAAACCATTTTGTGTAAAATATACACTGTCACATATGATTTATAAATTTTTTTCATCTCCAGTAGTCTGTTAAGATACACTGCCGCATCACCGATGTGTAAAAGGGTTGTGTATTTTACACAGCTCTTTTACACCGCCACATAAGCATATTTTCTCTCTCCTCCCCCTTTCTCACTCGCGGTTCTCTTTCTTTTCTCTCACTCTTTTACGTCTCTTTGTTTCCCACTTTTAGAGCGCCATAGAGGAGAATCTGCAACTGGCGGCAAGGTAAAAATTATTCAACCATCCTTTATTTTTCTTTTTTAATAAAAATAGTTTGACTCATCACTCTCGTTTCATCTTATCTTTCTGTAATCATCGCAGTAGATTCTAGGATTTTTTTAGATTTTTTATTTTACATTTTATTCTAATGTGATAAATATGTACTAGCCAAATATTAGATATATATTTTTATCACAATTTTTTTATAATTGTTGTTTGATACAGTTATACAAATTTTTATTTTTTATTTTTATTTTTGGTGATTAGTCAATTCAATCGCAATTGTTGTTGCATATTTTTGGTTTCTGTAGGAAGTAGGGGGGAAATTATTATTTTTTTCCTAATTGAGGAGGATTGGGACGTGAGCGCAAAAAAATAAATGAATCAAGTAAGTTTGTAAAAGTTATGTAGGGCCTTGTATATGACACGTGGTTGATTGTTATTGGAAGATATTTTTTTAGACAAAAGGTATAAAAGAATCGTTGGAACTAAAAAGGGGTAGTACAAAAGTTTTGTATAAATCTACTCTGACACATCAGATTTACATAAAAATATATACATAACGGTTGGAGATGGTCTAATAAATATAAATTCTTCAAAAAAAGAGGCAAAAGAGAAAAATACTCAAAATTAATATGTCAATCAAGTCGTTTAAGAAAGATAAATAGTTAACAAAAATTTAAAAAAGGAAAGAAAAATGAGATAACTTTAAAAGGGACAAAAATTAGATTTTGATTCAAAAAGAAAAATTTAATTTTTTTTAAGGAAATTAAACGAATTTAAAGAGTAACAAAGATAAGAAATACAAAATTTAAGAGATAATTTTAAAAAATAAAAATTTTAGGGGGACATTACATGAATTTTTTTACATATACACATATATATTATAGTAAGCGGGATCAGGCCAGGGGGTACGGCTCCGCCCCCGAGTATGTGGACCTAAAATCGCATAAAAGTGAATCCTAATTCCTCTTTATCAATGGTTAGTAACTAGTATGTTACGAATGCATGTTTATTGAATGTCTAACATGAACTTCTGCCTTT
>JAOTQH010284478.1:0-10055 GCA_025631255.1 Cornus kousa
CAACAAAGTGGTCTCTTTTGTTTTGGTACAAGTTTTTGAGACAAATTAAATGGGTAGAATGGACAAATTGATTGCAATTTTGATTTTTTTTTTTTTTTTTTAAGTTTGATTACAACTTGATTTGAGGGTGTCAAATCAGTCCACACACTTTTTTTAAAGCTCAACCTAAACTAATATTAATCAGATTAATTACAAAATATTACAACAATTCTACTACTACTAATAATAATAATAATATATATTGAGTACATAGTAAGACATGTTGCTAAAAAATTAATTTAATTAAAAATAGAAATTGATCAAATTAATCTTAATTCCCAAAAGCATTGATTGTCTAAGTTAAGCGTTAATAAATTCATCCACTTAGTTACTGTATCATACATGATTGAACTGTGTGCCTTCTTTCATTAATGTCGGCTTGGCATACTTTAACTTCCAATGCATCTAGTCCATATACATACCACTTGACACTGGTTGGTGCATACCACTTGAAACGTCGTGGTCCATATATATAGATTATACACTATGTAAAAATTATATATACATAATTCGTCTCGTGAACTTACTTGATTTAATTAAAGATATTTTTCAAATGCGAGTCTTTGCTTTTCCATTTTTGGAATGGTGGACTGACTTACATACAGTGTTATAGATTCAAAAATGGTGCAATGCCTTAGTCGTCACTCTAATCAACTTTTCTCTGTTATGTTTTCTTTTGAATTTCGCATGGAGAGAAGTGTTTTGAGGGCTTCCCATTTTATAGTGCACGTTGAGTGAATGAGAGCATCTTAGGGTTTCCTAGTATACGTCTGATATTAATTGGTCAATTGCATAGGACCCTTGTGGTTAGTCCAGTTTAGTTGTTGATGGATCATGATTTTTTTATTTTATTTTTTTTTTCAAAAATTAAAGCAATTTTCATTAATGAAAGAACTGTGCAAAGGAGGGGCTTAGCCCAAAACAGAAGCAAGCCCAAGGCTGCAAAACAGGCCCAAACAAGGACGGACAACATAAAAGCCAGAAACTACCACTAACTACCGCAATACATTCCGGTGAAGACAGTGGGCAAAGGAAGTATTGATACTTTTCTTAATGTGTTGTGACCGTATCAAATATTTAGACACTTACAGAATACGTGAATACGATTCCAACACATATCGGATACGATAGAAGTACATTGAATAGTGAATATTTCATTTTTTGATCGGAAAAGAATGGACACTTTTAGAATACGAGAGATTTTGTAATTATATTTTTAGAAAAATAAAATTCAATACAATCTAAAAATACATTATGGGTTAATATAAAAATTAAGAAAATAAAAATAATTAACATTTAACTGACTAACAAGTCTGTGGTCTAGCGGTACAAGGCTCTTACTTTTCAAAGGCAGGTCAAGAGTTCGAACCTCAAAAAAAAAAAACTTTAAACTGTATGAAAAAAATGAGTGATGGAGAATGAAAATTCCATATAAGTTGTCAATAATTAAATTACTTTTTTGGAATGGCCGTTTTTAGAAAGTAAAGTAGGTCATTGACTTTTGAAGCTTACAGGCACCCCTATAAGGCTGTGATCATCACAATTAGGAAGCCATCACCCTCTCTTCAACATCTAACTAAGCTAGTCTATTTACGCTAGCAATTAATGCCATTGCAGTTACTTAATTTTGTTTGGTATATGTATTTTTCATATAGCATTGAAGGCTCATTAAGTTAAAGTTTGTGATAGAAAATTTCCAAGAACCCCATGTTACTTTGTTCTTTACTTGGTTGAAGTTTCTCTTTTTTCTTAATTGGAACTCACACACATTGTCTTCACTAAGATTTGAACTCCTAACCTCCCTTTAAGAAGTAAGAGCTTGGTACCGCTAGGGTACAGACCTGTTGGTTGGTTGAAGTTTCTCCTTTGAACCGTGATGGTAAAAAATTAGTTCTCGTTCTAAAAGATAACAACAAACATTTCCAAATGGTTATGTAACACAACGGTATTCCTAATGGTATTACCTCTCCATTCTCAGAGTGGTTCAAGGCCTTTGATATAGCAAATATCTTACCATGTCAAAGGACCAATGCTTCAAAGACAATCTTTAAATGGACCACCCTTCTCATCCCACCAACGTACGTGTCAACTAGTCTAAAAATCTTGAATACTACTTTATTTTCATGCACGGGTGGATCAGCCATAAAGCATAGGTAATAATTTCATACTTACACCAATAACAATATATAATTCTATTATAAAGAGGATTGTGTGTAGCAACCTTTTAGAAGCACAAATTGTGGTGATTTCAAGCTGATTTTTATGCAGTGCTTGGTTGATCAAACGGCATCAATTCGTCAAAATTAATAATCACCACAAAACATGAAATGAATAAGCCTATTAGATTTTTTACTTTGCAGTTTTTAACTTTTTACCTTGTAGTTTCTACCAAAGACCAAAAGCCCCTTGTTTCTTGCATAATCTCTCAACAACAATGATCATTTTCGAATTTCAGAGACAAGCTAAATCATTTCATGGACCAAAAATTGAAAATTAAATCACAATCGTATAAAAGGCATTTTACTGAGCCACTGTGACATTAAGTATGGCCACGAATTATACACACAAGAAATTGATTAAATATAGGCTTCGAGATGCATATAAACTGATGCAAATCATCTCTGTTCCTTTTTTTTTTTTCTTTTTTTTTTCTGTAATGAATGGTTTAAGGTTTTCAATTTATTGATGTTTAATGTGTTGTGAAATTAAATCTTGTGTTTTAAATTTTTTTTTTTTTTTTTTAAATTATCATATCATGTCATACCCATATTATTGTTTGAAAAATTTGCGGTATCCTCTAATCTGTATCATATCTTATCGTATTCGTATCAGTGCTTCATAACTTTTGATTTTTCATTCAAACCATTTACAGTCAAATTTGAAATAAAGAGAAACTGGGTAGGCAAAAGTGGCCTGTTGGAAAGAAAATATTAATCAGAAAATGAAAAAGTTTAGGCATTATTTAGAGAAGTTTTAAACAAATTAATACTTGCAAACATTAACATTTTCCTTTATGTCTTCTTTCTGTCAAAAATATTAAATTTTACACGGAGCCGAAATTCTGTTCATGCAGAAAGGAATACTTCATTGGAAATAAACATTGTGGTTGTGTATTTTTTATTAGTATTATTATTTTCATAGTGAAGTGTTGGTTAGTAAGAATGATAAAAATCTAATGGAAGGAAAAGAAAGAGGGTGGTGGTGAAAGCACACACTTTAGTAAAGGAAAAGTCTCGTCTTTCTTTCATGTTAATAGCTCCTCTCCTTTTTCCTCTCCGTGTCCTCTCTCTCTACCAAAAATGGAAGCATTTGTTTTGCACTTTACCTAAAATTTAATTAAAAGTGAGGTTGGTGGTGGATGAGAGTCCAAACTTTGCAAGTGACCAATGGTTCAATGAATTCAGCTATGTTTTGTTTAATCAAAACAAAACTGAAAGAAACACATCACTAATGGTTTGTTTTAGTCATAGACTCATAGTACACGCAAAAGACAATTAAGGAAGTTGAGTGAATCTAATGTGTTACAAGTACATTCACACAAAATTGCAGAAAATAGTAATATGACATTTGGTGGCAAAGAAAATGAATTCAATGTCTCAAATAAGAAAGTATGATTGCTTAATTAGCTTGGTGGCAAAGAAAAATTATTATACCATACACAATATATATATATTATGAATGTGGGAGAAAAGAGGAGAAAAACAAAATTATAGGTCAAATATCCATAAATTGACTTGATAACTCATGGGCTTACCATGTGGGAGATAATTCCTGAATTTTAATTTTAAAATACAAAAATTCATAAAGTGAGTTTTTTTATTTTTTATTATTATTATTTTTTGTGTGTGTGAGATTCATAGTAAATTGAGTTTATAACGAATTGGCTATTCATGACCCAAAGAGTATCTCCACGTGCTCTCCCATTTTAGGTTTTACTATAATATATTGGAACTCACAAGATATCAAAATCAGACTAGGTCACAATCACATTGATGATATCTGTCACATTGACACCTTTTGTGAAAAATATTTAAATATACACTGTTACCTGTAATTTTTTTTATTTATTTTCATCAATATATTAAGATACACTATTCATCACTAATGTGTAAAATTATTATGTATTTTACACAACTATATCATCATCATATTTCATTTCTCCTTTCTCTTTCTCTTTCTCATTATCAACACTATATTAAGTAGGATTATAAAAGTTACGTGAGATCTTGGTATGACATGTGGTTGGTTGTTATTGACACATACATTTTTACATAAAAAATATAAAATAAATTAACCCTACATATTAATACAAATATGAAGCCATACAAAGTCTCAAAAGATCTTTTAAAATTGATTATGGTAATTACGAATGGCTAATTGCAAAAAGGGATTATGGTAATTATGAATGGCAAATTGAAAAGGAAAAAATATATATATCATGACTAAATTCGATTGAGAACTAATTTCAAATTTTAATATAATAAAAAAAATAGTTGATTAATAAAAATATAGTGCACTAATAAGTCAAATGTGATTTAGACAATAATTAAACTTTACAAATTTTGTTTGTGACTAGAAAGACATAGCAACTTAAAAATACGAGAACAAGTTGGATAGTGTTGTCATCAAACACACAACTACTCTCTCTCTCTCTCTCACGCGCACTTTACCTCCACCATTCTAAAATTGTTCTTCCTCTTCATTCACGCGTAAAACAAAACATTTCCGATTATATCATCAAATTCTTCATATTCATGCGTTGTTATGCCATGTTATGTTAAAATTTCCTTTTATATTTTATTCCTCTTTCATATTTATCTGTTCGGATTTTGATTATACACATTTATACCCAATTAAATTTTCTTTTTATATATTCTTCTTCTCATATTTATCGGTTAGGGTTTTGATTAATTTGTACTTATTTATACCCAAAATTATAAATATATGTTAGGTTTTAATTGTTGTACTCATCTAATACCCAATTGTAACGATGAAGGGTCTCTCATATCTATGTGTTGGGGTTTTGATTCTACGCACCTATACCCAATGGTAAAGAGGAATGGGTCGGACTGTGCGATATTCTGCTTGGAAGGGTATGAAGTAGCTTTGGATTCTTTACGACTAGGTGACGGTTCTGCAGCTGCAGCTGATGATGGATCATCAGGCCAAGACAAGTTCTCTTCTTTTTCTTTCTAATTTTAATTTTATTTCTATTTCTTGACTCTGAATTGTTTATCTTGAAATGAAGAATTGAGAAATAAATATCATTTTTCTTGTATTAAGACAAAGAAACTCATTGATACATGATAGCTGTTGAGTTTATGTTCTGCACATGGATGGTGGTTGGGTGTATATATGGAAGTAAATGAGAGTCTTCCTCATTATATGTTCTGCACATGGATGGTTGGGTGTACATATAGAAGTAAATGAGAGTCTTCCTCGTTATAGCTTAACATACCTTGATTTCTTTTTCCTCCTCGTTAAATAGATTAGGTACACCCAACCATCCATGTGCGCTTAACATACCTTGACTTCTTTTTCTGAGCCTTACGGCTCATTAAATAGATTAGGAAAAAAAGTTGGGTGTATATATATAGAAGTAAATGAGAGTCTTCCTCATTATAGCTTAACATACCTTGACTTCTTTTTCCTCCTCGTTAAATAGATTAGGTACGCCCAACCATCCATGTGCGCTTAACATACCTTGACTTCTTTTTCTGAGCCTTCCGCTCATTAAATAGATTAGGTTAGACTCATTAAATAGATTAAACCTAATCTATTTAATGAGCCGTAAGGCTCAGAAAAAGAAGTCACATAAGCCATCTAGTGAAGAAAAGATGGAATATGACTTCTGTGATTTTTTTTCTTCCTACTCCCCATCTAGTGAAGAAAAGATGGAATATGGCTTCTGTGACTTTTTTTTCTTCCTATTCTCTATGCTCTTCCTCATTTCGTTTTTTTTCCTAATCTATTTAATGAGTCGTAAGGCTCAGAAAAGAAGTCACAGAAGCCATATTCCATCTTTTATTCACTAGATAGAGAATAGGAAGCAGAAAGAAAGAATGAATTTTGTTAAATTCCTATTGTATATTTTAGTGGTGGAGCTTGCCGGAATTGCGGCAACGCCCTCAACTCCTCCTCTTGCCAAGCCCGGTTGCCCCCAGCGCTGTGGCAACCTTACCATTCCTTACCCGTTCGGAACAGCAAAGAGCTGTTCCCTGAATGAATCATTCCTGATCACATGTGATTGATTCAAAGCATTTTTAGCCAATAAAAACCTACCTGTTCTTAGCACCTCACTTGACGGAGAGCTGTGAGTCTCTACCTTTGAAGGTGTATATAAATGCTTCAACCGATCTGGTGAATTAGTTGACAACTACATTTCACCCCCTCTACCAAAATTCTTCACCCCCTCTACCAAAAATAGGATCATAGGGATTGGTTGTAAAATGTTGGCTTGGGCAAGCTCAAAAAGTTTCCCGGAAAGTGCTAGTTGCCGGCCAACATGCAACAGCACTAAATTGAGGCAGAGTGAAGAAAAATGGCTCTTGTTAAACATTGGTTTTTCATGTTATCAAATGATTCCAACTTCGAAAGAAGCAAAAGTTATTGGGGGTTAGAGTTAACTATCAATTTCTTCCTAATGTGAGATTATTTATATACTCTAAAACTCATTGTGTGAAGATTTAAGCTCTGAACCTTGCCTGATTTGATACATGATAATGACCGTGTGCTCAAAACACTTGGGTTTTAAGAGAGGGTGTAACTCGAGTGTTTTTAGGGGCAAAACCTGAGCTCACTGTTGTTCCAGCTTAGCCGAATTATACAACAATTATGCATCCATTAAGTCCCACATATTACTAGGTCTTTCACATATTAAATGTTTGCTAGCTCGCAAATTAATGAGAGGTTTAGACTAGGACCTGAAACTAGTGCAGCCCTATTAAATCTTGGTATGGAGAGATCAACTTCTTTCACAGTGGAAGTTGTAGTGTGATAAACCCATTTCACTTCATTATAATGAACCCAAAAAATAAGATGCAACAATTAATTTCACCCAACAAAAGATGCAACAGTTGAGCATGCAAAATCAACCCACAATCAAACTAAGTACACTAAAAAACATTAAATCAAATTGCAATATATCAGATCTGACATTTTAATACGTACAAAGCTTCATGATAGAAAATGTAATACTAATTTTTTTTCACCATTGATATCCAGTCAAACAACTCCTACCACTGACATCACAGTCCCATCACTAATGTCAAATTATTGATGTCTCACATTATTGATATCAGACTCGTTAGTCCCCACTCACTAAAACAGTCGACAATTGTCAGACTACGTATCATTTTCCTTACAAGTTAAAAGGATAATATGTAACAGTATTTTAGGTAAATTGAATAGATGTGACAAGCCTTCAGTTTTACTAAATTTTATTTATAAATTTTCTCATAAATTCATATTGGTGTACTGAGAAGGCTCCAGTGAATACTAGTGCACTGAAACGGCACAGATACACACATTAATAAGTTCTTGCTATAGAATAATTTTAGTCATTGCTAATGTACCAATACTAGTGCAACGCAGAGAATAGATTCTTGATTACTAGTATTCACTACTCACAATATCCAGATTTGATCAACTTGGACTTGAAGCTTATTTTGCACAAATGTGACAGAACATCTTAGGTCATGGCTTCAACTTTGGACTAAATGTCATTATACAGATTTCAAAGGAAAGTTTATAAGGATTCATTAAATAAACTACAGTTCACCTTACATACCTGTCCTTTGTCTGAGTTCCAAAATTGAACTAGGTAATACCACTTACGATCTGCTAGTCACTCCTCATTAGTTGCATGTATCTTGTAATGCTTCTTCTTCAAGTTAGAATTAAAGTTTCTCCACTTCCTACCAGTCGATTTTAGTACCCGTGATTTAGTGTGATCTGGAATTATAAAATTTTCCTGGAACAGATTCAAATATGATGTACATACTAATTACACATATAATAAATTCAAACTGTTTTAAAAAGGACAATTTAAGATGATATAATATAAATAAATAAACATCATGTAGTTTTGCAAGGCCTTGAAAATGCTGTCAAAGTCAATTGCGTTGCAGCCAATTGAGTTGCACAATTACACTATTACCTAATTGAGAATTTCAATGCCATTACAACGAGCTAGTATTAGATTTTGACACATAAATTTTGATTAGGTTAGTAGAGAGGGAAGTTACTTAAATATGGAAACAAATGATGCAGAGATAATTGCAACTTTACAATGTCATTTTTCAGAGAGAAGAAACTTCTCATGACATTAGGAAGAATAAAATTCAATGGATGTGACGATACAAATGATTACCAAAGTGCCTAAATGGGAGGGAGGTCCTTGATGCTATAAAATTTATTCAATCTCCAAAATAGCAATTTTTTAAAATCCACTAGCGCTGCCAACAATTTTGGTTAATATATACTTAATATAACAAATTTATGAAATATTTTTCTCTCCAATCAAATTCTATTTTAGAAACTGCAAATTAATTTTTAGGGTTTATTGTGATGGAGTTCAAATCTTATACAAATTATGTATCACAGTTTTCGTTCCGTTTCATCTAATTCAATCCTAGCTCTCACTTTTGAAACTTCTTCTCTAATACAGTTTTGCCACAACACGACAAGCTAAAATTCTTTTATATTATGCATCTAACTAAGCATTGATCACTCAGTTGTTGTAAATATAAGCTTGAAAATTTTAGATGGATAAATGAAACAGTGCAAGGAATCCATTTTAAATCCAAGAAATTAAGAAATCAAATATTATAGCACACACTATACACAGATAGATTCAGCATTTAACCTACAAAAAAATGTACAATAACAAGCTCGATTAAAAATTGAAACAGGGCCTAAAACCAGATTCAAACTCTTAGAAATCTAGGGTTCCATACAATAACAACATCAATCTCCAATTAAAGATGAATTCTAATAAAAATGAAGAGAATCTAATAGAATTTACCTGTGAGTGGACGAAAATGAAATAATGCTGATCGTTGGCCATTTTTGACGAATCAGACATCGATTTAGCTCCAAAATAAAAAGAGCAGACCAATTAACGAACTCAACAGCTTGGTCTTAATTGAAAATGTTTGTAACGGAGAAAAAAAAACTCCGCTTTGATACAGCGAGAGAATAGTCACTCCTAAGGTTCAGTTTAGATTTCTCTCTGAAATGTAAATGAAAATGTTGATTGAAAGTGCTCGTAACGGAGAGAAACTGCTCAGATAGAGTGAGAGGTCTAGGGTTCAGTTTGATTTTGGGATTGGGGACCGAGAGTGAGGAGTGCAATGAAAAGGTGAGGATCGTCTCTCTCTTTATTTGCCACAAAAAAAAAATAGTGAGGTGCAAAATTAAAAAAAAAGGGTAAAGTGTACTAAACCCCTGAAGTATGACCTAATTGCAAGAAACCCCCTCTGAAGTAAGCAAAATCCCCTTGAATTATTATTTTGTTGTAGGCAGTGATCTTCCGTCAAGTAGTCGTTAACGAAAAAGGGAAATGACCGTTTATCCCTTAGTTAAACTGCATCGTATTAGTTGTATTTTGTTGTTTGGAAGCTGATATTTGGCGACACCTAGCCAAGTAACCTGATCGTTAACTTCGGGTGTATCAAAATGACGCCAAACAATGACTAAGCAACAATTTATAGCACCTAACATGTCCTCCCAAGAAACAACTCTCATCCCAATTATGCCAATAGTTTAACAATGTATGTATATATCTAAAATACTCAATTCAAGTATATATATGGATTAAATGCAAAAAAAAAAACCCTGAACTATTGAGGTTTTGCAAGAAACTCTCCTGAACTATAAAAAAAAAACCCCTAAACTATGTTTTTGTTGCATTTTACTCCATCAGGTGACCGAAAAAGGTAAAAGACAATTTCACCCTTGTTATGAAACGATGTAGTTTTGAACTTATATATATATATATATATATATATATATAT